>JAHXMU010000730.1:122063-134849 GCA_019455685.1 Philornis downsi | reverse complement strand
CTAAATATTTATAATAAATGCGCCCTGTACGCTTGAAATGTAATAACCAAAATGTATTTTGTTTTTTTTTTTTTTGCGGAAACATTTCTGTACCATTGTTCTGTTACAAACCAAGGTCACCTTTAGGTGTCTTTAGGACCGTATTTGCTTTAGAAGAATATGCACTTTACAGAACATTTTTTCATGATTATTGAAAAAAGCTGTAAACATAATTGCGCTAATGGAGGACAATGAAAAAATAACTAATGTATGTACGAGAAATATTTATATTTTTTCACGGGCAAACTATTTTTTTCAGTAAGCGGGATTTTCGACCAAATTTTAATACATTTTATATGAGATGCTTCGCTTTTCGGCCAAGCTGAAGAAGATGTCATATTTCACATGCTTTACTATTTACATCGAGATATGGGCAGATGACATGAAAATTAAAAACCCATAGAAATAAATGTGCAGAAGAACAAATCAAATTTTATTACAAGGCCATATCGTCCTTGACATAATCCATGCATATCTAGGTAGGGAAACACAAAAATGCATCTGCAAATGTGGGTTCTGCTAACAGTCCGATAACATGCAGCAACAACTACAAATATGTCGACATAACAACAACATTTCCGCAAATCCCTTATTTAAGCTGAGCCTTAAACACAGCAAGAAAAAAAAAACAACAAAAATATTAGTGGGTACTACTAAAATATACTGTCTGTCTATAGTTAATGCGATGTACGAGGAAACAAATTTGGTTAAAATGTGTATAGCACGTAGCTACCTAAGGGTAATGTGCAAATGTAAATACTTCGTGCCGCTAAACTCTACCTGCTTTAAAATGTTCAAATTGCTAACCATATGGCCCACTACATATATGCTAAATTGTATCCTATGTAAAGATAGTAAGTGTACAAGAGAGCGAATGTAGCCGCTGCCTTTTGAGTAAATCTCTCTTGGCACATTTGAGTTATTGTTACAATAGTGTGAGTTATGAGAAAATCTGTTGAAGCGCGGTGACTTGTTACTAGCTATGAATACACTACTCTCTCGCGGCGATAAATATACAGTTGAGTGATTTGTTATTTACTCTCATTTACTCTCATTGTCCTACGCGGATTTTCTAGTAATTTACGCACACATGCGTATTGATGTGCTATTGATAATTAGGTAGTTCTATGTTTGTTGGTAGATTAAAACAGACTCCTTTAAGACTGGTTGAGCGAATTGAACATGTACTTAGTTTGTGTATTCAAATGTTTATCTTCTACTTTTTCCTTCAGTATTTGTGTATGTAAAAGCCGGAAGGAAAATTGGGCACTAGGAGGAGGTACTTATAGCACATGCTTGACCGTCGACTGATCAGTTTCTACTTTACCCTTCAGTGATAAAGTCGTAGACTCTGTGTTCTGTGTTCGAAGTTTTTACATCGGTCATAGTTTATGTCGTAGACTCTGTGATTTCGAAGTTTTACATCGGTCATAGTTTGTTTATGTCTTGTTGAACAAAATTTCTACGTTATCTTCGCGATTTGTGATTACATTATAACATTAACCTGCTTGTGATAACATTATCTTGGTAAGTAAATTATTGTTTAAATAAATTAACAACTAAAAGTTTCGTTTAAATTGCTTTTAAAAGCGTTGAGAAGAAAATATTTGTCGCCCGAAAGGTGGGCGTGATCATACCCCTCTTGTCACACAAAATACATTATTTTAGCTCATTTTCTCGTAAAAAATCATGTCAAAGCAATGTTTCAATATAACCAGACTCCTCACTATATTTGGTGAAAATGTTAGGAAAAGCATAATTACCCAGACTTTTCAAGTTCGGTTATTTAATTTAACAATTTTTATTGAATAAATCTGTGGCTCAACACCGATATCTTTTGTGGAAAATCACAAATTATTCAGGATATAGTCACAATGTAATGTATTGGGCTGACAAGAAAATAATTTCGCCTTTTTTTTTTTGTCAAAGTAAATTCACAATTTTTCCTTCAAATTGTTGAATCTAATAAACAATGTAAATGCTATTTTCTTTAATCACCTAAATTTGTATCATCAGCCAAACAAGCTTTTGATCCATGGTTGGAGAAAGGACTGATCCTTCCCAGCAGAATAATAGAAACAAGGTACATTTTTGCAAAGCCCACAAAGATGTGTAATAGCGGCATTATTCTGGTGGGAAATCACGTTATCAATTTTGTTATTAAATTTGGGACCACAAAAATTAATTATAAGATGTGAATTAGTGATATTTTAGCAATTTTCAATTCCTTCCTTGAGTGCACATTTTTAACGTCAAGAAAAACAGAGCCCGTTTTTCGTGTTTATTTATTGATTATTCGACTACAATGGAATCGACTTCTAATTCTGCTACAGTTGAAAATATAACTCAACTTATCCTAATGCATATACCAGTATTTCTCTATCCCATAAATAATCTTTTTTTTAACGATCTTTGCATAAATTGAAGTTTGTTTACATATTCAAATACTGTCTGTATCAATTATTGTTTTTTTCCTAACACACATAATTTTTTGTTATTTTACTATTCTTCTAACATACATGATTGTCAATTTTTGCTTTCAATACTACTATCTATCATGACATTCGTCCTACATCGCAGTCACCTTGTTTTTGTTTTTTTGTTATTCATCCATTTAGATCTCTGTTTAGTTTTTTCTTTGCATATTTTGACATTTTATCCACATAATTTAGTCTTTTCCCTTTTGTTTTCGCCATTCATTCAACACTTGCATTTTGCTTTACTTACTTTCATATTCTTTTAGTCAGTGTTTCTTCCTTAGCTGTATAGTGCCAGAAGAGAATATAAAATGTTTGTATCATAAGAAAATAATGAGCAGAGAGGGTTAAATTAAAAAAAAAAAAAAAATCAGTTCGTTATTTGTAAATGTAAATTGTTTCATAGAGGATTGTTGGCTATTGCCCGTATTTAATTTACATTGACACATTTTCAGTTTATGGGTAGTTTTCTGAAAGTCGGAATGGATACAATCACCGCTATAAAAAAAAACTAGTTATATTTTTATAGACTTTATGGGCCATCTTAACATAAGATTAGTGCGAACCATTCATATATAGAATAGTTGGCTGACTATCGCTATATGCAGCCTCAAAAGTGTAGCTTCCATTTTACTGATTCAACTGTAAATACTAGACCGAAATCAACTCTCCAACTCCAACAACTTCCAAGTAATTATAAGATGATTTTGAATCGCGATAAGTTAATTTTTAACCTCCGGAATATTTCAATTCGAAAAAAAGGTGGACAAATTACAAAACGTAAGAGGTATAAACATATTTAAATTGCATAGGAGATAACCCTGATGTAACTCAAGAACACGCATGGAAAAGTTCATTTGTTGAAACAGCCTAGATATAAATTCGGAGACAGTTTTTAAAATATACAGTTCTTTATATCAACGAATATATAGTTCCTAATATCACTAGCTTATGAAATAGGCGACACCAAATTAATAGGGACGCACAATTAATTGTGTTTTCTTCTTTTCTGCCGTAATATATTTTTTGATTTTGAAAGATTCACTTTTATTTTAGTTTCTAAAAAAAATTATTACTTATTCACAATGTTTTGCACTCTTTTCTAAAGGTGACTGTAACGATTGAATAGGCATAGTTGAAATCGATTAAATTCCATCAAAGCAAACGATCATTGGCCGACTTGTAGAATTTCCGCCGAAGAATAAAATGTTTCGAATAACCTTATTCGCGCGGGCTTGTATTAAGTACCAAAGGTAAAATTCTTCTTTAGACATGTTCAGAAGGAAAATCCAACTCTTGCAGGAAATAATCAAAGTCTTCTCCACCCCAATCTTCTTATGCTATTACGCTTGCTGTAGTTCCTGTGTTCGTGGGTTCTAGCCTGGTTACCTACCTAAATACATTTCGAATAGTCAACAGCCAACGACTATAGTAACAGCTTCTTAAACTGATGTTCGGAATTGTCGTTAAGTAGCAGTTTCTTTTCAGTCAATTTAAAAATAGTATTCTTTTAAGTTCATTGTTTATGAGAAGGAAGGTCTCCTCTCGTTCTCACTCATGAGAAACAAGGGAATAAAATTATGTTTAAAAATGTAGATCCTCAAGAAAGGATGGGAGAACCATAAATATATTCAAGCCTGCTATCACCCACTGTCCTAAAACTTTTCCATATGTTTTGTTGCTCGAAATAATGTGTCTTATGTGTGCTTTTTTGTATTCTTCTTCATTATAACATTGAAGGATCGAAATTGAAGATTGAGATGAATTATCCGTATTTTTGAATCATTTGATAAATGTATTTATCATCCCTGGTATCACCACATTGTTGTATTTGTTGCTTGCGTCGTTTTCTTCAAACGTCCATATTGTTTAAAATACCATTTGATTATATACTACATGGGTTTTTTATTCTTCTTTTACAACTATTCCACACATTGTTTGTTCGTCGTTCACTTTGGTCTTCAAAATAAAGAAAGACACATTATTAGGTATACGACGGACGACAGTGTTCATACACATTTACTAGCTTGATATATATGTATGTATGTACACGTGCACATACATAGGTGTACACATACATCATGACATCTGTCTAGTTTTTCACCATTAGTTTATTTATGGGTTTCTTTTAACGGTTTTTCAATCAAGTTGTATGCATTTTGGACAAGTTTTTCCAAAATACAGTTTTCAGTACTGTTGTTGTCGGTTTAATGCTGTCTGTGTTTATGGTCGTTGTCGTCTGCATTTGTTTTGTTTTTTTTTTCTTGCCTTATATAATTTGCATTTAAAAAAATGTTCATTGTTATTAATTTTTCTGGGTAAAGATAGCAAAATTTTCTAGCATGGATGCTACTAATGATACTAGGAGTTAGTTGTAGGTTCCAAAAAGAAAACCCCCGATGGCATACAATTCGATTAGTTGTTACTGCCATCTGTTATTTCCAAATTTTTGGGCACAGTTATCGAACAAAAACACTTTCCCATTGATATAACACCCAGAAGTTTTTACAACATTCGTGAAAAATGTACAGCAAAAACAACGATCGTCTCTGTTTACTAAACGAGTATACGACCTCATGTACGATTCTTAATTTATTTGTTATTGATTTGGTTATTAAGCAAATTATTCACTTTTATGTTGTAATTTGATACCATACTTATAAAATGTTAAAGCTATAAACTTAATGGAAATGTTGGAACCAAAATTTCAAAGTAACGGCAGAAGTTGAGGCTATCCCAGCAAATGTGTTATATGTATATCACAGAATGCTATGCGGCTATTTTCTATAACGTAAACAAATATTTATAAAAATTTCCGACTGTTTACGTATTCATAACATACATTTTTGTGCGCTCCATCACGGGATGGATGATCCGATGGCAGGCCAATCAAGTGTAAGCAATAAAAAGAGGCAATCATTTTCGTCGTGGCTCAAATAGCAAAGGCTTTGTTGATTTTGTGGAAAATTAATAAATGTAAAGTATCTGTGGCGTTAATAGTCTGTTACATTCAGTCATTGATCGGTTAAAACAAAAAATATTGGACATTGTCCTGCTATTAGGAAAGTATATGAGTAAGATGTGCTGCAAAGGCTGGGAATCAAAGAGTAATCGCAGCGGATGAAAACAAAAAAGTTCTTCAAAATCTTCTATCTATAATTTTCATCATTGTTTCATTACTTGGCCACATATGCTCAGAGATGTTGATTGTTCATTCGAAAATGTTGATGCCAGTTTTATAGTGATTTTGCGAAATAATATGACATTTTTAAAAGCCATAAGCGTTTCTTATCAAAGAAATTATGCCTATTGAACTTTTTGCTGCAGATAATTTCTGTGGTCACAACCCGTAACAGCCTAACTCGAGTTAGGACACAATTGAGTTATTAGCACCATCGTATTCAGCGTATCTAAATTTATTTGCTCTAAATTTTTCATGTTTGTATCTCTTCTAGGAAGTCAATTAATCCTAAAAAACCTAATAGCTTAAGTTATTTTTCTAAATGACTGTTTTGGCATAACTGCCTAAGTCAATTTAGGATTACAACAAATATAAACATTATTTTTTCATCATTGCCTAAATCAACTTAAGTCGCTATTCCAAAAAAAAATAAAGAAACAATTTTATTTTCCTAACTTGAGTTATGCTCTTATTCCGAATTACAATTTCGTTTTTTGATAAACATAAATTGAGCTAAGGTCTTTTTCCAAACTTAAAGTTTTTTATTTAATCTGGAATAATAGCCTAACTCAACTTGAACTTTTTGACTTTCTTTCGTTCAACAATTCATAAGAGCCTAAGTGTCTTTTTCGATAATATCTGTTGACTGCGAGAATAAACAACTATTTTTTGTTAACAACTAAGTGAAGAAATTCGTTTCCTTTGAATCTGTAGCAAAGTTTTCCAAAAAACACCTTCTCCTGATTTTCAGTGAAGATTCAAAACTTTAAACTCCTGTACTGAAAATATTGAAAAACAGACTTAGGCTGTTATGGGTTGTGACCACAGATTTAGACTTTAGTTCGAACCACAGTTGCATGGATAAGGATCCGAAAGGTTTAGCGTTTTAAATCGAGTGAGAACGATAATACTCGTCTTCAAACTGAGCAATTGATTTTAGGCGATTTTATTACATTGTCTTTAAAGTTGTCGTTTTTTTTACTAAAAAAAGAAGAAAAAAAAAACATAACTGCCTTTTAAATTGGCATAACATTGTAGGCAGTATATTCTGGATTCTCATTTTCGCATTATTGGTTCACATTTGCACTACCTTTTTAGCAGTATTTAAGTAAAATAGTCGGTATATTTCTGCATTTATTTTTTATTTTGGTATATCCTGCCATTGGCCAAAATAGCGTAACTAGTACTAGTATATATATATATATAAGATTCGTTTTGTTTCACTGTGCAAGAGTTATGCATTTCATATTTTAATCATCATCCAATGTTATTGCAAATCAGTTTGGCTTTCGAAGTTTTACAAAATTCAACAAAAACCATATAATTCTGGATGCATAGCTCTACAACAGCTTTATTATTTATCAATCTAGAAACATTAATTTCGATTTTTTCATATTTACATTTTTTGTCCTGATATTTTTTATAAAACATTTGGTTCTGGAACAGGTACTGTACATATAACTTCAAGTACAAATTGACTAGTTTTTTACTGCGATATATGTTCATCAACTACTGTGTTTGAAAAAAATGTGTACCAGATTACATTTAAATTTTCAATATTAAATTATTATTTATTAATTTCTTATTCTGTTTGAAATAAAATATTTTTTTAATTATTTTGTTGTTGTTGTCAGAAGCTGTATATACAATAACAATAACTGTATATACAAAAACAAATGTGGCACATTTTAGAATTTATTTTAATTGTGTTAAAAACTGTGCTCAGGAAATCTCGGTCGCACCTCATTCAAGTACACACTGCTTAATGGTTGTCTTTTTCTATGGCATCCTCTTACGCATATTCAGGACATACGGGCACATACTTGTCATCCACGCATTTATTTTGTGTCCAGAAAGTAAACATTTAACAACAGCAATATAAACACAATGTATACCCCATGTACCATATGAGCACAGTATGCTGCCACTGCGGAATGAAAAAGGCAGTATCCGTTCACAGAGTAGTTTTGGCACTATTTTCCTTATGCATACTACTCTAACCTCTATTCTCTGGGCGATTGCCATCCATGCCTCTTTTCTTTTTTACTACAATCTTCTTGTACTACCGCATAATATTGTTTAGAAACCAGCTTTACAAAAGACATAATATAGACCTGCTGATTTTTCAACAGTTGAGATTTCTATAGTTTGGTTCATTCAAGAAACAGCATTGATTATAGAGACATTCATATTATGGGTTAGCGCTTTTGTATTGTTTACAAAATCGGTCATAGGTATGTTTTTTTATAAATATCATGTCCACCTTTAATTATGTCTTAGGGAACCAGTTCACAGAATATATACAGATTTTGTATTCATATATCTGCGGGGTACTTTAATGATAGAGTGCATATTTGCATGTATTCATATATTTTCATGTATCCTATATGGTGTAAGAAATTGTCATCGTAAGGTAATTTAAAGGGTAAATGTGGCTAATGATGTTACATACTTAGAGTAAAGGTTTGCTGTATGACAGTCTCATGATACAGCTATATGATAATTTTATTACCATGGAAATTGTTTTTCAGTGTAAATTTTCTTCCTTTCTGTTATACACACTTCCAGCATTGTCATCCTTGAATACCCTCAGAACAATAAAGAAAGCTTAGATAAATCAATGCTAATAATGTGTATTGTTGCCTTTTTAAATCAATTTTTTGATGTGTTTTCGTCTTCTCTTTTTCAGGCGGTTATGTTTATATGAATGGAGATCCAGTGAAGATTCCACCTGTTGCAACAGCCGTCTATGCAAATGTTCCTGTTGACACGGCAATGCTAACGACCAATTTATATGGTCCCACAACACAATTGACAGCTCCGGCCGCAACACACATACCATTGATTGCAACAGCCGCTGGACCACAACCAGCACACCACCAAGCTTTACAAGTAGCCCCGGCGCCGGGTCAGCATCAACCTATTATAGCTCATACAGCAGCCGCACATAACCAACAGCCCACCCTACCATCAGTACAGGCAGCTGCCGCTGCTGCCGCAGTAGCAGCCGCAACACCACAAGCACCACAACCCCATCAACTACAAGGCCATCCGCAACAACCGCCACATATACAGTACGCGCATCAGGCACCCATAGCGGCCCCTTCCAGCCAAGGACCGACCATTAATACGACAACGATTGATAACACCGAATATACAGTCATGAATGGAACCATAGCTCAAGACGGCACTGTCGTCTGTTATAGTCAAGACGATTTACCAGCAGGCATGAGTGTGGGTGTTGGGCCACCACCGCCTGGCGCAACTAATATAGTTACTGTTGATCAAATGTCTGGTACACCTGTATCAGCAGCAACGGCTCAACAGCACAGTGCTCATGCCCAGCATCACGTTATTCTTACCAATGTCCAACCACCGCAGCAACAACCGACAGTATCACAACAGCAGCAACAACAACATCATCATCAGCCACAACAGCAAGTTGTTGTAGTTGGTGGCAACAATAACACTAACAACAATGTAAACAACTTGCCTAATAATAGCAATAATGCTTCCTCAAATGCAAACGCCGGCAATGCAGGAGGTGGTGCGGATGGCAGTACGATGTCATTGGAGCAGCTAAAACAATCCTTAGCAACGCAATTGGAATATTACTTTTCAAGGTTTGTCTTCATTATTTCCTCACTTTTGTTGTTACTCCAATTTTTACTCCAGTTAATGGCACTCCACTCTGAAAATATTTAGAGAGTTCGAATATGATTACATTAAGAAAATTATTATTATTACAACTATTCTTTCCAAAATTGCTCTACGAAGATCATAATGCTGCACATTTTAAATTTCTATTTCGAATTTTTATTAATCAAACTGAAACTGAAAAATTTTAAACGAAATACCAACAAAACGTTTCAAAAACTGAACCGAAATTAAAATTGTGACTAATTTCCTTTCAAATTATCTGGTAATGAGATACCATAATGACATCGTTTCAAATTATCGTGAATGGTATAACACAGTGGTCGGCGCTCGAAGTGTTATCAATTAAAAATCTGATCATTTTTTCAATTTTGATTTGTTGTAATTAAAAATTTCACTATATCGTAAAAATGTGTTATTGTTCCATGCAGCCATACTTAGCACGGATGATAGCATCGAGTCTATCCAGGAAGGAATCACACGTTGCACGAACATGGCCTGATGATACTTTATCCCATTCAGAGCGAAGAATAATCTTTAAGGCGTTGACCGTCTCACATATTTTAATTTACACTTGGGCGTACATGTAGAAAAACTGCGAACTATTTCTTGTGAAAAATTTTGAGTTTCAAGGCCTTATGGGGATGATGCCAATTCTTATTGAAATATCCAAAATGGTTTCTACCGAATTGTTTATACCTGACCAAGGTAATAAAGTATCGCTTAAAACTCACGGTACATTTGTTGATTTACATTTACGCCCCATCCAATTAAAACGAGTGGTGAGCGTGTCAGGTACCGCTGCCAAAACCATCATTGATCCAATTGCTGGCTTTCACAAAGCAATTCGCTCGTCCAAATTGTCTCATAATTTGCACTCGTAACTATACATGTTGCTGAACAATAGAAATTTTTCATCAGAAGAGACCAAATTTTCAAGTTCGCCACACGTCGCTTAGCACCTTTGCTCTTGCTAAGCGACGTGTTCGCCCTAAGCTATAAGCGCTTTGTCGTGGATTAAAAATTAAAATATTGGAATATTAAATGAAATTAGGTAGAAAGTTAATTTTTTCATATTTCTTTTTCGAAACGTCACTTCCGTAGTATATAAAGCCTGTCGAAATTATACTTATACCTGAAGAAAAGACTATCCAAACTTTGATAAATTAAAATCATTTTATATTTTGTACAAGAATTTCGAAGAGACCAAAAACATCCTCTTATACTGAACGGAAATCTTGGCAGATCTTTGGACTTTGAGATTTATCCGCCTGCCTGCTCGCCTATATAGGCATAAACCAAAAAGTTGTAATACTAATATATACTACATAATTGTATTTTCTGGTTGTAATATACGTAATGTTTACAATGCTGTGCTTAACTGAACTCTAATTTTCATTTCAGAGAAAATTTAGCTAATGACACATGGCTCCTTTCACAGATGGATAGTGATCAATATGTGCTCATATGGACGGTGGCCAATTTCAATTTGGTTAAAAAGCTAACAAAAGATATCAAATTAATTACAGAAGTGCTTAGGGAATCACCAAACGTGCAGGTTGATGAAGAGGGCCTTAGAGTGAGACCAAACCACAAACGATGCATCATAATATTACGCGAAATCCCTGGTAACACTCCCGTTGCAAGTGTTAAGGTAAGAAAATAGAATCCCCTAAATACCTACAAAAGTACAACAACTTATAACAAATGTTATTTTTGTAGAATATATTCAACAATGAAAACTGCCCACGTGTCCTGTCATGCGAATTTGCTGGCAATAATTCTTGGTACATTACCTTTGAGTCTGATGAAGATGCACAAAAGGCTTTTAAATTTTTAAGAGAGGATGTTAAAGAATTTCAGGTATGTATCTTTGTTAACAAGTGCACAACGTTTGGGGTGCATGTGCATTCTCCATGAAGTCATATTATTCTATTTTTTCGTTATCTTTCACACTTTCCAGGGTAGACCAATAATGGCTCGAATGAAAGCGAAACCATTTATACATAGATTGCCCATTGGGCCAGTGCCAGCGTTGAAAAATGGCTTCCGTTTAACCTCTCCACCGGCTGCAGTTTACGACCAGAATGCTGCTGCCGCTGCAGCTGTAGCATATAATGCAGCGCCCCAACGTTTTGTATACACTACAAATGGTGCTGCCATGACTCAGCCACCAGTACCGTACAATGGTCAGGTTCATTTAATCGTGAGTATCAATTTGCTTTATTTGCTTTGATGTGAAAGAATTAAATATTTCCGTTTAACAGCAATTCCCCCAGCAACAGTTCTATCCTAGTATTATGACACCTTGGCCTACGGCGGCTGCTGCTGCTGTAGCAGCAGCCGCATCTTCTGCACACGGTCAAAATTTCTATGATATTGGCAATGTGTTTGCAAATGGGTTGCCACCTACTGTACCTACATACGCCACTACCGCTCAACCTCCAACAGCAACTCCTGGTTTAACTGGCAACACAAAACCGCAAAGCGGAGGTGGCGGCGGTGGCGGAGGCGGTGGTCGTTATAATAACAGTCACCGCAACAATTCTGGAAATAGCGGTGGCGCGGCTGGTGGTGGCCACAGAAAGCAGTCCCGTAATTCGCAAATGCAGTTACAACAGCCTCCACAACCCCAATTGGCTGGTAGCAATATAATTGTATCTAGTGTTGGCGTTGGAGGTGCCGGAGGTTTGGTAAGCGTAATGCCAGCAACCATCGTAGATCCCCATCAGCAGCAGCCCATGGCGCAGCAGCATCAAATGCAACAACAGCCACCTCCTAATCAACAATCGACATCAAGTCAACAACAGTCCGGCTCACAGCAAAGTACCAATTCTAGACATTATTCTAGCATGAAATCTAATACTGGTAGGTTTCATTATTATGCAAAGTGGATTAATGACCACAGAATATTCCACCAGCCGTCTAATATAAAGGTCAATATACGAAAGTAATTATTGATTTCATAAATTATGTTTTCTTTTAGGTGGCATACCGAAATCATCAATAGATAAATCGTACGGTGGTGGTAATGCAGGTACACTCACCAGCCACCACCACTACAGTGCCCAAAATCAAAACCCTCATCATGTACAAACTCAGCAGCAGCCACAGCAATTGTCTAGCGGATCTGCAACACATATTCAACAGAGTCACTATCAAATGCCTTCCACAAATACACAAAGCGGTGCAATGCAACATGCTTCCTATTCTGCGCACACTGCACCAACAGTGTCGGCGCAGCAACACCACCATCAGCAACAGCAGCAACAACAAATGCATCAACAACAACATGATTTGCAAGAAGATGTTGGTGATGTTGTAGTACATCAGACACAGGTGGTACAACATGTCCAACAGCAGCAGCAACAAAGTGGTGGTGGTGGTCATCATCACAGCCAACGCAATAACATTACATCTTCATCGTCGTCA
>JAHXMU010000730.1:105931-117063 GCA_019455685.1 Philornis downsi | reverse complement strand
GTGGCAATGGCAACAACTCTAGCAGCGGAGGAGCAGGTAATACTATGGGCGCAAAAAAATCGCGCAAAGATTCCAGCCACAACAACAATAAGCAGCAATACTATTACCAACAGCAGCAGCAACAACCGCGTGGTAATTCTGTTATTAGTCCTACGCCCACCAACAATAACGCTACAGCGACAGTTATAGCTACGACAAACAACAACACCTCAACAATACTACTAACAACACCCGCCATAGAGAATGCTATTGTAGATGATATTAAGCGCGAGCAACACCAGCAAATTGTCAACAATAATAATAGTAAATTGGTGACAAACAAACAAAATTCTAACAATGCTAATAATAACTCTCCAACTGTGATAAAGTGTATAACACAACAAAACAACAATACAACAAACTCGACAACAAATATTAAGGCTAGCAACAATGTTGCCGCAACATTCGTTGCTTCCTCCTCATTACTTGCTGCTGCTACAGCAGCTGATGGTGGCATTGTTACAACTACTACTAACCCCAATAATAAAATTAACAAGACTGAAGAATATTTGGTTTATGCCATGGATAATCCAACAACAGCAAATAGCGGCCATAAGACAGCATCCGTAACATCATATACTGCAACAGTAAACAGTTGCGGCGCAAATAATGATGAACGCAATGCTAAAACTGTTGGACATGGATCTTCAACCCCTGCGACGGCGGTGTGTAGTGTTGCAACAATGACAACAAACCTTGCCGATTGTAATTTAAATAATCACAAAAAACCCCCCGCCATTGCAGCATTAATTGCCAAAAAAGAAACGCCAAAAGATGCTACCAAGCAGAAAAATGCCTCCACTTCCACCAGCTCGACATCCACAGAGAACATTGCTGTTGTTGGTGCCGCCATAGTAACGAGTCTCAACAACACAAATGCAGTTGTTGCTCCCGTTGGGGTATCATCAGCATCGCGACTAAGTTATGCTCAAGTAGCCCAGCGCAAAGATGAAAATACTACTCCTTCTGCAGTCGGCATATCATCGCCAGTGGCCGTTAATAAACTAGAACAGGCGACGGCAGCATCTTCCTCTACATCAAGCTCTCCCGGCGCCGTTGCCACAATTGTATGTTCTGTACATAGTAACGAGAAGAGCAGTTTGTCTGTTAGTGCTACGACTGGTGTTGGTAGTAATGTCACTACCAATAGTGCTGCTGGTATAAATTCCTCAGGTGCTGGTGCTGCATCTTCAACTCTAACTGGTGCTGTGAATAGTTGCAGCAATGTATCACTAACGTTGCGAACTGATAATTCCAAAGAAAAAGGTAAATTATTTGGATTGGTATAATTCTTGAAGAAATTTAAAAACAAATTCAGTTCTCTATGGATAATATTTCTTATATCTTGCTGCGTTATGTGTTGTTTTATCCTTTTTACCTAAATTTATAAATATTTTGTATTTGTTACCGCTCATCGCTTAGCTAAGCGGTAAGTCGAAAGTTTCTTAGCTGGCAAGATATTGTCCAGAAGATTTTAAGTTTTATGTCATTTTTGTCATAAAAATTATTTTTCCTTGCGAATGAGGTGTATAATAAAATAGAAGTAAATAAAGAACTAGAGGATAAGTAACAACAAGAACAAAAACACGTAATTATTGATTAATATCTCGAAAGTAATATTTTTTTTTTTTTTTTTTTTTTTTTCCCCTCTTCTTTATTTGCAATCTATTTACAAAGATAATAATAAGTAATATGACTGCATTAATTATTGCACAATTTTCTTAAATAGCAGCCTTTTGTTGCCAATTTGTGTTTTGTTTCTGACACTTAGCTGAAGGTGTTTAGCGGGAGACTGTCTGCCAGTCCATATATTTTTATAAACACTTTACAATACACAACTATAAACTAATTTCTGAATTGTTTCATAAAACTGTTTATTTTGGTCGGAACTAATCACAAAATGAAAAACATTTATTATTAAAAAAAAAATATTGTAGTATATTCCATTAGAGTTTTGTTGTAAGACTAACTAAATTGAATTTAACTCGGTGCTGCAACTTAAACTTATTTTGTTATTTGCTCTTTTTTCATATTTTTAGATGTACCCCGCGAAAATCGTCAAAGTACTGGAAGTAATGCTAGTATTGGGAGCGGTAGTGTAAATAGCAATAGCAGCATAAATAACAACACAACAACAACACGCAACCAACGTGCTAGTGGTGGTGTTGATGTTAAAGACTTTAAAAGTACACAGCATACTCGTGAACGTAACGATACTACTGAAAGTAGTAGCAGTAGTTCCGCCAATGGTAGCAGTGGACGCAAATCCAATAGGAATAGTAACAATAATAATACAAACTAAACACAGAATATAAAACCAACTGACACAAAAATCGATAGAAATCAATTGTAGAAATTTTTTTTTTTTTTTTTTTTTTTTTTTTTTTTTTTTTTATATAATAACCTTAGCACATTGAGATGTGTTTGTATAATTTTGCCAAGGAAGTGACACGCCATGTAAAGCTGCACTACAAAAATTTATCAAATAATGTACATCTGGCCTTTAGTTAAACGCAAATGATACAGTTAAATCTCAAGAATTGTTGGTTTCTTTTTACAGTCTCCAAAGTTGTAGTTTGTGTAATGTAAACAGAATTTCTTTTACTTTTTATATATACTTAATATTTTTTTTTATCGTTGAAGTGTAATTAACTAATTAATTTCACGAAAAAGACTAATTAGACAACGGCGACTTTAGAATATTATAACAAAAAGATAAATTTAACGACTATTAATACTGCTGCTATCACTACTATAAAATACTTTTAAAACTACAGCAACAACAACCACAACATATGCCTGCTAAAACGAAATTGGAAAATAATTAGTGCTACTACTACTTCTAATACTGCAACTACTACTCCATTAAAATAAACTTGAAAAATATCACATGTATAAACAATTATGGATACAACGTCCGGCAGAATGTTCTGCGTACGTACGCAATGATATAAAAGTAACCACCAACAACACATTTCTTAGTCCATCGGAAAATATGATGTATTATATGTAAACTTGAAAATCAGCTACTTCACATAGAAGTAATACGTAAAAGGTAAGTTTTTAATTATCCATTAGAATGTAAAAATAAAACTGTATATAGAGAAGGTATGTGTGGTAACTAAACATGTACCCCAAGGCAAGTATTTGTTTTGCATGTCTAGAGCGACAAAATCATCAATACACTAATAAAATGAATTTTCCGTTACTTTCAGGTATTTTGCATATGTGTACATCAATGGATAAACAATTACATTTCAAATAAAGAGGATGTAATGTGTGTATTATTAAAACAAGGACCAGTCAAGTAATAACAAACTGTTTTTTTTTTTCTTATTATTAATTATAATTATTATTTTTCTATATAGTGTATTGTATAATATACCAGAAGAAAAAAGGAACAAAACAATAATAATAAATTAAAACAAAATGTATATAAAACACTACAAACCAACAGCAAAACGAAAGTAAATTTAATTTACAATATAGTAATAATAGTAACGCTATGAATAACAATATCTCACAATGATACACATAATTCACATGCGTACACACACACTTATATGTAATAACATATATATGTATCGATACACATGTATATATATTATATAAAAACTGCAAATGAACTATATAAAATTAGAATAATTTGCGGAGGAAGACAATTAAAATAATTAAGACGCAAACTAATATATTGTGTATGTGTAGGTAGTTAGGTAGTTTTTTGACAAAACAAATTTAATCAATAGGTTTAGTATGACAATGACTAATTTTGACTTTTCTATGTAGAAAAACAATTTCTTTAAGGGAACTACCTTTTAAAACGAATGTAAATAAGAAATTATTTGTATTTTATTCCTATTCTCGCGTTTATTCGCTTCTTTGCTTATTTTACACTATAATTTACTTTTCCTTTTTTTTTTTCATTATTTTTTTATGTTTTTCTCCTCACTTTTTAATTTACGTTCTTTATATATTTTGTTACGAAAAATTATACGTATATTGATTTATTTTCAAAACACTCTCCGATATTTTCTGTAACATACATTGTGGATATTATATACCAAGAAAACGCTATTCCGCAATGTACTATCGGTCGTATAATGTTCAAGTTTTGTCTTTTGACTACAACTAATCTCAATTTTAAGACAAAAATGAAATGTAGGCAACTATTGAGAGACACGCTTGTTTGGGAAAGCTTTACACATTCTTGTTAAATGATAATATCACATTGTCGTCTCCAATTAGAACAACAACTATTCGGTTTCTCAAGTCTAAATTGTATGACAAATACCATTATTGATAATATACACAATTTCGGAGTTTGTTAAAAAAAACATAGCGAAAACATAAATATTCATTGTGTTCAATTTCAAATGGTTACTGCAAGGCTAGTCGAAATTCGCGTTCATAATTATATAATGGATTACTATTTACAACTATTTATTAAATATTTATTTGTTTAGACTTTGCAGCAAATTTGACTAACAAACAGCACACTATTGATTTTTGTGTTGATGTATATTGGCTTATTTTTCAAATGTAAATGATCATTTATCAATATAAATGACGGTTAAACTTTCGTATGTGCTCAGACTTTTTAAACTATAATATTATGACATTTGTGACTCGGAATTTCAACTTCGCTCTAACTTCTGCTATTGCGTAAATCCATATCCATATATATCCACACTTTGCCAACAGCAAAGTGTTGGTTGGGGGAAGCTGGCAACAATTTTTGAAGTTCGACAGATCGTATATGAAAATATTCCAAATTCCATTAAATTTTTTTCTATAATTCTTTCCATCATACATTTAAGTGATGGGAATAAACACTTGTAAATTGTTGCATTACATTAAATGAATATTTCGCAACCACCCTGGCGTGCGCTTTGAAAAAATGGGAAATTCTATCTTGACACCTTTAAATTTTTAGTCAATTTTTTTTTATCATGACTATGCCAATGTAGTAGCCCCCTTGCAGGAAAAACAACTCATTTTCATTTTTCTTTCATTTTCATTTTTGTTAATTTTTCTGTTAAAGAAAAACATAAAAAACTACACGTGTGCGTAATACGAAAAAAGTATATTACAAAAATACATAATAATATTCTCAGTTTAATGGTTTCACTTTCACTCTAAACACGTTTACATATTTAAAATGAATAGACAAAACTATTAATTATTGTTATCATTATTATTACTTACTACACTCAAAATATATCAAAATGACAAAAAATTCCACTCACCACCTCACTTCAACAATCACCCGCAGCCATATGAAACAATTAAATGAAGAAAAACACATTTAACTTTAAAGAAATCAACGCAAAACTCGCATTATTACTCAATTTCAATTTACATTTTTGCCCTACTCCCATAACGAACACATCTTGACACACACCCCCCTGAAGGAAACAAAAATCAAAAAAGCATTTAATGTTTCATTTTCTATTTCTCTGTGTCTCGTAAAGAGTCGAACAAACGTCCATAAAAGTTTAACTTTGTATCACGATAACCACCACAAACAACAAGCAACAAAGAAACAGCACTCCCCAAGGTGTGTGTTGTATAAATCAAACATTTTGAAAGACCTTCCAAATATGAAAACAAGCATTAAAGAAAACTGTATACTTTCATCAATATATGTTAGTTCGAATGTGCCATTAACAAAATACGTTTGATTTTGGAATGCTTTATCTTGTCGCCTCGTTGATTCCTTCTTTGATTTTGTTTTTTGTTTTTAATTTATTTTCTCTATGAATAACTAACCTTCATTTAAGCAAATGCTAAGCTGGTCCCACTCTATGTACATATAACCCTTATAATAGTTATAGTTTTGTGTACAAATGCCACATATATTAAAATTACTCGGTTAATCCTCCCCAATATTAGAATAAAATTAAAAATTATCTAAACTATAGAGAATCAAATCAATAAATGTAGTATTAAGTGAATTTTCTACTTTTCCGATTTATAAATTCATATAAAACAAGATATTATTAAAATTTATTTTATTTATATTGGGTATTTCCTACTCTATAAATTCATTTAAATATACTTAATATTCGCGTAAACATTAAACATTTAATTTTGCGCACCTTTTTTTAGGTCGTACATTGTCATTAACATTAAAATTAATATTTTGTCCTTTATATACTTAAGTATATCCTAATTTAAATAAAAAATACATAAGTCGGAAGTATTGTTATTTCGATTACTCATTATCTCACCAATATCTCACCAATTTAGCAAGTTGATGTGCTAAGTCCAATTACAAAATGTCAAATCTTGCTAAAGAAATAAAAATCTTTTGACGTAAGTTGGCTAATTCATTGGACCAACTTAGTCCAATTGCATGACAAGGTCAAAAACCAATCTCTTCTTTATATTTGTAAGAAATTGCAAAAGGTGGAGAGCGTCTGCGGCAGAACGAACAAACAGTTTCAGTAATCTACACGGTAGAGAGCTGTATTTGCATACTTTATAAATCTCATAGATGGTACCGTCACCTTAAGGGCTTGACCGCAATAATTTTACATATACTTTTTTCTTTTTTTTCTCCCAAAATACCGAGTATAGAATCGGCTGCTTTAGAATCTGTTGATTATAACAGCTTTCAGTTTATGCCACTAATCCATGATATCTTAAATAGTACAAATACAACAGTTTCGACAGAACCAGTTATTTCATTGGAAACATTTTCATGAAAATTTCGTGGACAAAAGCAATTAAGAAACAATTTTGACTTTTTAGCCACAATTACAGAATAGCTTCTTGGAATCTAAAAACAACCAAAAATTCTATCAGTATTAGTTTATAGCATCGGAGTATGCGAATATACTATTTAATATATTATATTTTTTTTTTACCTAAAGCACCGATTCTTGGTAAATATCTATTCTGGAATGCACTACTTCAGAACTAATTTGTTCTAAAATTGTTTCTTTTTACAATTCCGTGAAGTTATTGAAAAAAAATCAATGCCAAAACACCAGTTTCAAGTAGCGGGTAAAACGGCTCGTTCGAAAACATTACTTTCAAGTATGCGTTAATATAAAACCAGTTAAATTTAGAGCTGGATTGCTGGCATTAAACAAACCAAGTCATACAACTCAATACCTCCGGGACTACCGATTTATTGACTTGTATTTTCAAATAATTTGAAAAGTCTTATTTATAAGCATTTCGGAATATGCCATCAGTAATTTTCACATTGTTGTAAAAGAAATCTCCATTTGCGTATGGAACCGATACTAGATGATTTGGAAATAACAACTAAACATTTTTTTAGTGATTGGCCAATTTATTGCTATTTGTGATAGTTTACAGAAAAATCTCATTATCTTAAATCAAAAGAGATCTCCTTTGGCGTGTCAAGTTTATGTCACACGCATATAGACACCTCCATTATGCTTGTTGTTTCATCGATGATACATTTTGAAATTTCAAATCATGATTGAAAATTTCGAATGTGCCTAACTTAGAGTAAGCTTTAAAGAACAATATCTTATCTGTTTTTCTACTAAAGACAAAATATGAATGAAGGACTTTAGACTTTTTTTTTCTTTGCAAGTTTTGGTATTTTGTTGTTTGATTCTATCCAAAAAAGAAAACCATTCGCTTTAATTCCATTAACACCAGTATTTATGACTTTAAATTTATTACACCTATTTCTTATACTTTTTGTTTCACTATAAATCTGGAAATGTTATGAGCTTAAAGACTGTGAGCCTTTTTTTATACGAAATTTTTGTTTAGAATTATTTTGATTTAATACGCCTTTTATTCAGTTCAGTTGAATTGGTAAAGTACAAATTCGCGATATAAATTAGGAAAGTTACGTAGTCACATACGGGTAGATAATACAGTGATTTGGATATAAGTTCCGAATTCCGCAAAATCATATGCTTGCAAATACAACCAATGCAAAAAGTTGTGCCCAATGAACCACATTCAAAGGTAATTTCAGAGCAATCATATTTAAATATTTTTATATGTACTGAAGACAGAATTTGAGATGCTCTAATAAAATGCTTAGTGGCAAAAGCAGGTTATCATTCGTTTGATCATTTTTATGACTATTAGCATTCTATTTTTTGGATTTTGAAGCAGAATGGTTCAAAATCCAGTATAATATAACTAAATGCAAAAGTACTCTTTGGTTTTCAGTGCTGGTTTATATATATACTATTATTTTGAAATCAATAACTTGATAAGATACAACCACACATTTTCATGTTTAGAATGCTTATAACATTTCGATGATTTAAAGGCGTATACCTTAACAAATTTATTATACAATTTCGCAGAATTGAGAATGCAAGTTTATTTTATATATATATATTTGTCGTGTATTAATTACAAATAAAAGATGAAAACCAAATCTAATTGATATAAAGTGCCTATAAACAATAAGACAGAAACGTAAATGTAAAGAAATTAATATGTGTAAATATACTAAAATCCTTCATTCTAATTTCAATATATTGCGAAGTTCTTAATTATGGAGCATGCTTTATTTTAATCCAAAACAATCCAAACGTAAATAAATTACAACAAACATTTTTTATATATGCGTACACCATACAAAAAATAATATGACTTTTATATATATATATAAATTTAGTTAATTTATTGTCTTTGAAGTCTAAATAGGTGTTGTGTAATTCACCAGCGGTCGTCAGTGGTAGATGATAAATGTGGGAACATTTTACAGGCTTGTGTAGCCCTATTGATTGATTGGAGCAACCGCAAACAAAAACCATTGCAATTGAAAAATTTTCTATTTCTTTTGCATTTGGGTCTCCATTTTATTTGGACTATTCGAAATGAATTACATGATTACACAGCTTAGTATTTTTAAATCTAATTTCTATCGTTGATGAATTTCATTACAATTTTCAAACTAAGTTTTGTTCCTCTTTCTTTTTATTTTGTTTTTATCATAGTAATGTAATTTTTCCAATTATATGTTATTTTCACATAACACAAATAATATATATGTATATGTGTTTTTATGCTTAAGTATATATTAGACATGTACATTTTGTATATAAGTGAAAGTGAAGTTAGGGACTGATATCCCTATATCTATCTCCCCCACTACTCCCAAAATTATTGTGAACATTTCTTACTTTATCCAACCCGAGCGTAATTAAAAAGCGATATTTAGTAAAAAGAGATCATAATATTAAATCAATTTAATTATTATTATTAGTAGTTCATGCGTAATTTACTTAGTTTTATTATTATTATTTTATATATACGAGTATATATATATATTTTTTTTTTTTTTTTTTTTGCTATGTTAATTAATTTTAAGTAATTATTATTTTATTATTGCATAATGAAGTCTTAGAAATAGTTTTGTTTAACAGTTAGTTGTTTTGTCCTATTATGTGTAGTAGATTTTCGCAACGAAAGTTTAGCTCAAAGAAAAAAAGAAACTTCGGATGTAACTGAGTCTGATCGAATTTAGCAACCAACTCTATATGATTACATGCTATTTTGTAAGCAATTTCTATGGTAAATTATCATCAGAGTTCTGCACGGGGACGCTTTCTTTATCAAAAAATACAAATTTTAATTCACTTTGTAGCAAAAGACAATGAGTATCGGTACTTTTCATTTTATTATATTGCTTTAGTCACAAAATGAACCTCGGAAACATTTGCTAAACCCTTTCGATTTCAATAACTTTCGAAGTGGTTGAGATCCAGCCATTATTAAAAAAGAATAAATGTTGAGCTTACTTGTTTTTCAGTAACTGTTTTGTCTCCTCCTTACTATTTTGTCGCATATTGGACCTAGTAGGTGATGCACCATTAAAGGTGTTAGGTTGCTCTTTGACAGCGTAGTTTTTGAAAATACAATTTATATTCTATGTTTTTTGAGATTTTCAGTTCGTATAAACAGATGATTTATTGTACATGTTGTTTTGTTTACCTGCCATTCATATTAATTTTGCTTCCATATCTCAATATAGAACGATAAGCAAAAAAAAAAAGCCTACTGTTACTGGGCATATACATATATACGAGAAGAAGTTTGCTACTTTAACGTAGTAAAAAAAATTAGACACCTTCAAGCGAAATGAAATGAAAATTGAAGTGAGAAGTCTACTTTTAGTCTCGAAAGAATTGATGAACTAAAGTCAAAATTTAGGCATATACATTTTATGAATTTCAATAGTTGTTTTGTTATAGTTATTTTTTTTTTATATTGGTTTTATGTTTTTTATATACATTTTTTTTGTGAAAGGAAAGAAAATTTTTATTATTATTATTTGAATATAAAGAATTACGCACATTGTTAATATATTTATAATTGTTACCTTTATCGAAAGAAAAACAAAAATCTATCGTACTAAATACACAATCTAATATATTGCAAATGCGTATAAAGATGAATCTAAAAAGAAAAACAAGAAAAACCGAAACTAAAACTGAAAGTGTTACAAGATTAAAACGTAATGATAGTAAACACCACACAATAGCGAGGAATTACGCCTAAAGATACGCGATGAACTTTATACACATATGTATAAATTGAATTTCAGAATTTGGTCTATGTAAGAAAAAGAAAAAGTAACAAGAATTAAATCTTACTTAGTTTGTAAGTAAAGCTTACATATACATATATCTAAATCTATATATATATTAAAGAAAACATATTAAAAAAGTATTTAGTAAATAAACGAATATATAACAATAATTGTGTAATATAATAACGAATGAATGAATAATAATCACAACAGAGTTAACAAAATCATGAACTAAACTCTGAATTATACTAAAAAACAAACAAACAAAACAAATCAACAACAAAGCAAAACAAATACATTGGAAAACATTCAAAATTAAAATAAGAAACACTAAAATCACCTTAATACAAAAAGTAATTTTAAGCGAAAGAAAACAAAATGCTTAAACCTAAAACAAAAAAAAAATCATACAAAAACATAGGTTACAATTTATACTAAACTAAACATGAATTAAACAAATCCTCAGTTTTATTATTAAATCGAAAAAATTCAAAAAATAATATATATATAAATATATACGAGTATGTATAGAAATAAATGAATATATATT
>JAHXMU010000730.1:76108-100931 GCA_019455685.1 Philornis downsi | reverse complement strand
TATAAAATCCAATAATTTAAAACAAACTATAAAGCAAATACTTAAAAGTATATAAAAGGAAATCTAAACAAAACCTATACTAATAAATAACGATAATACTAAATGTTATTTAATCTTAAGCCTAATTACTATTAAATATATATACGAATAATTAAAAATGAATTTTTTGAAACGAAAATTTGAAAAAAAAACAAACATCCTGTGTTATACCACCCACATAATAAAATTTGTATAATAGTGTAATATCATTATTTCTACCAAAATTAAGTATTTGCTTTTGATTATTATTAGTTTTTAATATTAAAGTAAAAAAAAGTAAAAAAAAAAATAAACAAAAAAACGCAAAAACCAAAAAACAAACAAACAAAAAACGAATAAGAAAGAGTTTTACTAACCTTAATAGTCATGTTTCTGGTGAGTAGCTTTAGCTAATGTTTTGGCTAACATACTAGCGATATTTCTATTTTTCCCCACTGGTTTAATTTTGTATGAGAAACGAAGCCATTATCGGTTTAGAGTCATGTACTTTGCTGATTTTTCGCGATAACTTAGGAAACAATGTCTAGCGGAAGTTTTTCTAAGAAACATTACATTTTTTACAGCCTTTCGTCTTAGATAATATGATGCCGATCATTTTAAGTATTTAAATTGGAGAAATGTGAATGAAATGAGCAAAAAGAAGAATAGTACAGACAAGTGCAACAGGACATTAAATAAACAGGAAGCACCAGCTTCTGAAAGTAAACTGCTTTTGTTGCCAATTCCAAATATGAAGATAGTTTCGTTTTCCCGAACAAGCTAGTGATAATATCTTAAGCCAGATCTATATTCCATTCACGAGGAAGCAATGTCATGCAGGGTGTTTCCTTGCGGCGCCTCCAATTTTTTTGGGTTGGTTTCCAGTACTGAAAGCAGAAGAATAAATGTTCCTGCATCATAAAATATTCGATAATATATTTGTAAAATTGTAGAATTGAGTCTTTATTTTACAATTTCACTTCACAAGTTTACGAACATCATATTGTCGAGAATATTACGATGTGAAAACATGTCATTCTAATTTCAAATAATATTGAAATAAACTTTTTGACGTAAACAAATTTAATCAAAGTAATAATTGATTTGACAGATTTAATCCTATTTGCAAAAATTGGCAAGTGTTTTCTATGAGAATTTAAGTAAATTAACCAAAAATATGATTAAATCTCTCTGATCGGTACGGTAGCAGCAGGCTTTAGCAACTGTTTTCCGTATTTTGGAACTATTTTTGTTTTAGTATTTGGCAACACTGATCTGCTGGACCGCTTACTCCAGTTTTTTTGGCGCCTCTTCAGGTGGCTCGTGTGTTTACTAAGTTTTTGTTTATAAGAATAATTTAAATTTTAGCTATATGTGAAACTAAAAATGAAGAATATGTTCAAACTTTTACTGTAGCGGCATTTGCCAAAAAGCAAACATTTGTGAACAATATTGTTGTTGTTCTTTTTGCGCTGCAAACGTTGTTATTGTTCGGTTCTGTAAAATGTAAATAATTGTAATGTGCCGGCAAATGAAATTAGTTGCTTGTTCGGCATTTCGTGCGTTTGCATTTTAAAAAGCTGCGACGATGCTAGATTCAATTCGGAAAGAATGATAACGCTATAAAAATTGATACTAAAAACGTTTCAATAGCCAATACGAGATATCTTTGCACACATCCTCAAAAACGAAGCGCAAAATTGGGGTTTCCAGAGTTCCTCACCGCGATTTTCCGTCCCGAAGTGTCCCAGGAAAATCACGGGAAATTTGTGCGGAAATTAATGGGAATTTTTGATGGTACAGCATGGTTTCTATATACATATAAGGTACATATATATAACTGTAAGAGTATATATGACTAGGTAAGAATAGAGCTGCCGAAATTGAAAATATGTATAATAAAGGAACATTTAAAACAAAAACAATTTTCTAAGTATTATAGTATAGTAACGACCTGCAAATTCGCAGTAGTTTTCCTCAATTGTTCATAGTTTTTGAGGTATTTCGATAAAAATGTTAGAAACATCTCTATTTTTACCTGCGTTAGAAGATGTTATTTGTCGGCAATATGTAGATTTACTGGCATAGTCTTGAAACACGCTTTGGTTCATACTAACTTTGAAGCTTAAATATAAATGTAAACTTTGTTTTGCTTTTAGCTCTAGGGAAGTAATGGGAAGGGACAACTTTAAGTAACACACACCTGCGATAACCGGCCGAATTGTATTCCTCACAAATGTTCATTTCATTTGATTAATTAATTAATGAGAATAAATTGTAAAACCGAATGGAAAAACAGTGAAAACGGTTTGAGCTTCCGGATCAATTTGTGAAACTTCTAATACCTCACCTTCAGTTAAGTGGACGCGTCGAAATAGCCTTATCCTCATATATGAAAAGTGCACATTAAAATTCGCACTTTTCAGTAACCCCGCCCACAATTAAGGCGCTTCATAACAAAGTACACGAATGAGGACCGCTCCTGCCCATATCAATCAAGTAGCTTCGTACATATGTACATAACGAAAAATGATAAAATTATTAAAAAAAAATATACTAATTTTCTTAATGTGTATTCAATCCTTGTATGGCCAAGTTTTTTTTTCTTACGAGACCGATTTCGGTCAAATGTAGCACTTGTGATTTATAGGACGCTACATCGATTTCAAACATACAAGTAAGCGGGCGCTTCATGAACCGACGTCTTCTCTTTCACAATATATCGAATTAGCACATTTCTGAACATCTTTCAGTATTTTTACAATACCCACGACTAGGTCTGTCCCTTCAAAGGTTATGTGAGTTGCAGTAATTACTTTCTGCGGCTATTAGTGTTATTTTATTATTAATATAAATAATAAATAAATACAAATAAATAATTAATATAAATAATAATATAATAGTTAAATTATTGACAAAATACCGCAATATGCACCTATTCTAGGGGTGAACTCAGTCCTTGCATTGACAAGTTTTTTTCTTTGTAGGCCTATGTTTCTCTATTGCGAAAGCAGCCTGTCTATTATTATTGTACAAATTTGCTTTGTGACTTCAAAAGCCACATGGATAGAAAGATTGACAAGTTTAAATCCTACTAAAGTTTTAGATGAGTATTGTATCTGTTGCAAATTGGATGGCAATCCTAATAAAGTCCCCACTTCATGGTTGATAACGTAAACAATTTTCGTTAAAATTTGTTTTTAAAATAAAAAGGATTACCTACCCATTTCGGTAACAATATTTGAATGCAAAAATGGTTATCTCATATAACAAAACGAAAGATACTTTGGAAATTTTTAGCGCCTAGATAATCAATTTGAGCGAAAATTGAACATTTGAAGGACTAATTGAGTTTGACAGTAGCTCCCCACATTTGTAAAAGTTGGAAATTGAAATACATTTTTTAATATTTATATTATTAAATCATAATATGTATTTGAAATCCAAGAACTTATATATTATATTTAAATATTATTTACATTTCTTAATTTTAATTAAATAATTTAATCCCTACTTATAAAGTAGTTCAGAAAGGTTAAACCCGCTAATGGTTCCTTTCTAGGTCTCATTCATCTCTCTCTCGCTCTGCCTGCATATGTTTTAGGACAAAATGACTTCCTCCTTTATTTCCTCTTCTTCACCCATGGATTCTTCTACTACGCCTTCAGATGTCTCAGCCGCTTCGGCTTCCGCAACGCGTCTTTGCAGATGACGCCACAACGTACTTTTGGAAATTTCGTAATGGTTTGCTGCTTGATTTTGTGACATGCCCTCGTGGACGCAGGCATGGACAGCTTTGGCAAGCTTAATTTTCAGGTCATCCTTAGACATGCTATCACGTTTCTTGCACGTAACGAAATCCGGCAGCTGTCCAGTCTGTGATAAACGTACTTTGTGCCTATGCAGGGTGGACATGGGAATGTCCAGGTCTTGTGATATACTTTTAAGAGATTCACCAGACTTTAAACGTTCGTAAGCTTTAGAAATTATAGGGTTTTCTCGTGCCGTCTTCATATACTGCGGATGTTTGCGTACCCTTCGCCATAGTACAGTTTTCGAAATGTCGTAGCGCACAGCAGCCTTTTGGAGAGAGAGTCCTTCACTGATTACCGCCTGACTGGCCAACTCAATGACATCTAATTTCTCGGTATCCAATTTGGGTGATTTGTGCAGATGCTCTACTCCTGTTCTGCGAACACGGCTCCATAGTTCGGATTTGGACACGTTAAATTTCACTGCAGCTTTCGGCAAGGACATGCCCTCATTAACCATAGCCTGGTAAGCCATATCCGTAGCAGTTAAACCAGAGGAGTTCATAGAAAATTCAACGGACGCGTTAGGGGTATTGCCAAGAGAATCATTTGCGCTGTTGTCCTTTATTAAAGTAAAACTTTCATCTGCGCTCGGTGAACGCAGCATGTCCATAGGGTCTTCTGAAGTTTGGCGGGTATCTAGAGAGGGGCTCACGTGTTCTATTTTGGGCATGATTGCAGTTGTGGCCGTCGTATTGCCTTTCAACTTTATGGTCTTGATTTTAGGTTTGATTTGTATTATAGAAGCTGTGTTTCCGGCGGTGTTTGCTATGTTCCCAGTTTGTACTGCTGCCGTCATATTTACGGCCGCCACATCTCCTCTTGCATCTGCGATATGTATCAATGGTTCATCGCCACTGCTATACTCTTCAATAATATGGGATTCACATGCGTCATCTTCCGTCACCTCCATGTTTGCTGACTCCGCACTGGAGTTGGATTCTAGTTTGTGATTATGTTGGGTCAATGTAAATGTTCCAGAATTTTCTGTGAGTATAAATTCACTGCCTCCCGTCGAACCAGGCACATGTTCAATGGAATATGTGATTTTATGTTGCGGTTCATGATAAACATCCAAGAATTCCAACTCACGACTAGTGGCTGCAGCAGCACTGACATCTGTAGCTGTAGAAACTGTCTGTGTGTCCGCATGTAGAACCGTTTGAGTTTCAATTAATTCATCTTGGTGTATGGTGACGCCTGGACCAGGTCCTGCTGCACTGGCGCTCACGTGTCTGACGGCGCTAACTACACCACTTGATGGCGGAGAGCTCAACACTGGACTGCTGTTGCTTTGATTCTGCTGCTGCTGTTGTTGTTGTTGCTGAGCAGCTTGTAAAGCATTTGTATTGCACTCAAAACTAATTGCACTCTTTATGCCCAATACATTGATGGCTTCTAGAAATTCCGATAAATTTGAGGATGACAGTGAACATTCCCCCAAATAGATGAAAGCCAAAACGTTATCCAACAGTTGGCCCTTGATGTCCGGCACCATTATACAGCATTCCTGGGCCAGTGGTATATCACTCAACAATCCTCGCAACAAATCACTACAAGAAGATAAAACGAAACGATGGGCCTTCACAGAGTGGCCCTTGGCCACTAACGTTACTTCACATGACTGCAAGTCGGCTCGCAAATTTTTGTGTATATCTAATATGGTGGCCGAATGGCCCATCCATTTCAAGTTGTTCATTATATCCTCCAGTGCTGTGAATGCGCGCGGAAATGGAAGAGACCTCTAGTAATTTTCAATATTCCTTTCGTATAAACAAAATTTTCTTTTCCGTTCGTAGTTGTTTATATTTTGTTTTAATTTCTCTGCGTTTTTTCTTCCCGATTTCAATTTCGTTAATTTCGACTTTGGAATAAAATAAAATTGGGTCGTGAGAAATGGAAAAAAGAAGAGACGCTACGAAATGAAATGTGCACGCAGAGTTGTTTTGTTTTGTTTTTTTTTTTTTGAGACAACCATCAGATATACTTTTGTTGCTTGCAATTTGCGTAAACTCCCGAGAAAATAAAAGTGTACAACGTTACCTTGTAAGGAAGCATTCGTAGTGCTAGACATTTTTATAAAATTAGCCAAGGGCCAGTAATAGTAAAAATAATAATAATAATTTTTTGTTTTTTTGAAGTAAATATTGTAGAATTTGTATCAAAATTATGTCTAAAAAAGATGCAAAAAGTCCTATTTTACCAATTCACATATTTGGAGTATTTCTGTATGTGTTATATATCTTTTTTTATATCTATTTATCCAATAAAACATTAATACTTAGCCATTAAGGCCAAAAATACGAATTAATGAACTTTCTTGAAAGAAAATTGAGAACATATGCTTCTCAAAGATATTTTTGTGAAAAGCGTATCACTGAAGCTGACATTGGGCGAAAATTTCAGCTACAAATTTGGGTCAAAATTAAACTGAAGCGCACCAGTAAAAAAATCTCTATCTTCCTTGAAATGATCTTAAAACTGGTTAGATTATATATCATAAGATGTATCATAAACAAATATGAATTTGATGACTGTAGAATGTCTCTGAGCTATGGTGCGATGTTTTTGCACCATATTAGGAACAAAACAAAAATTATTATATAAATTAAACGGATTATCGTGACGGCTCCAAATATTAATAATCATATTTTATACAATTAAATAATTCACTTTTTTTATATTTTAATTAAAAATAATAATTTTCGGTTGTGCGTATTTTGATTTACATTCTGTATAAATTTATTCGGTAATTGTAATAACCATTTCAATGGCAAAAAGTACCAGTAATTTGTTGTAAAAGCATTGACGTCAGCTTGTCAAATGAATTTTATGGTGTATTTGACCCATGGCAAAAACAGCTGAACGCAGTATGGTTTGACAGCAGCCAAGCCGTACGAGCGTATTACATAAATTGTCAATAGGTGAGATTTTTCCACGACTTGAAGGAAACGATAAATTTCCTGGGAATGGCTGGATTAATAAGGAATATTGGCCTTAAATTAGCTACCCAAGTGGTCGCTAAGAATGGTAAATGTGACACAAGCAATACAGCATTTGAAAAAAAGAGTTTTATGACAACTAAAGTTTTGTAACAGGCATTGCTGCAACGGCATCTAATGTTGGGGCACTGCGTATGGCTAGTTCTGGAGCAGACACCCAAAAGGGAGATAAGCGTTAGTAGGCCCAATCATTATTCAGTTACTCTTTTTAACGCATAGTTTTACAGCTACTGTTCGCAAGCCGAATGAGCTTGCACGGAGCAGCCTTTCCGACTTTGGTCGTTATGTGGCCGAATGTTTGCCAAAATATGTGCAGAAGGTTCAATTGACTTCTGGCGATGAGCTGGAAGTATTAATTGCCCCTGAAGGAGTTGTCCCCGTATTGCAATTTTTAAAGGATCATCATCAAGCACAATTTGCCAATTTGGTTGATATAGCGGGCATGGATGTGCCCAGTCGTAAATACCGCTTTGAAGTCATTTACAATATCTTGTCGCTGCGTTACAACTCGCGCATTCGCGTTAAAACCTACACTGATGAATTGACTCCCTTAGACTCTTGCAATGAGGTATTCAAGGCAGCTAACTGGTATGAACGAGAAATCTATGATATGTATGGTGTATTCTTTGCCAACCATCCCGACTTGCGTCGCATCCTGACCGATTACGGTTTTGAGGGCCATCCACAACGCCGTGATTTCCCATTGTCCGGTTATGTAGAAGTACGTGCACATATTGCTCCGAAGCACAAAATATTTCATAATTCTTTAACATTTTTCTATCCTTAGCTGCGCTATGATGACGAGAAGAAACGTGTCGTTTGCGAGCCCTTGGAACTTGCGCAGGAATTTAGGAAATTTGATTTATCTGCTCCTTGGGAACAGTTTCCCAATTTCCGCAATGCTAACCCTCCATCTGAAGTTGTGGAAACCGACAAAAAGAAACAGTAATTGGAAACATTGAATATTTCTGGATTAAGCTGTAGTGTCTTGAAGACATTTAGAAAGAATTAGTACATACTTTTAACGGAAAATAAAACGTAATAAATTTCCACAAACAAAATATTTTTCTTTAGGTTGTAAGGTTTGATACAAATATAGCAGAAGAGAAAGAGAATTTTGATAGGTTGAATCACCGAATCAAAAACATTAGATAGCAGATTGCGCTATGGTTTGTTGAAAAGCAAACAAAAAAATTACTCTGAAAAGATGTAACTAGTAACTATAACTATAACCTATAACGCTCAAGTGCAAAAGTAAAAATTGATCACATAAAGTCATATATTTAATATCAACCAATTAATAAACCAATAATTAACAAATATCACTCGTAAATGCAAACATTAAGATGTAAAAGAATATTCACCTACGTCAACTGCATATGATTGATAAGTACATTACGAAATATTGCGTATGACACATTTAAATTTTTAAGCTCATTTGGCAATGCATTATAGCTACGAGCTATTCTTACATTAAAAGATCATGCTGTAAGATAGCAAAGTTTAGGGATACACAATTGCCTTCTTTCTACGAACGGAATGACAAAATTTATAAGTTTCATATAGGAAACGCGGACATTGGTTAGAATATAATTTGTAAAAACATAACAACAATCGTACATCGATAAATGCAGGAAATGAACATCCCAGAAATTTAATCACACAAAGTGTTATATGTACACGTCTCTTGAGGGAAAAGATGTAACGAACAGCTCTGTTCAAAGATAATTGAAGGAGTTTCATATATTTTTGACTAGTAGCAGAGTATATCTCTAAGCAGTACATAATACTTGGCATAACTAGGGCATGAACCAGTTGCTTTTTCACGTAGAGCGGGAGCGACAAATTAGTTGTGTATAATTGCCTCAATGCATAGTTAACACTTAGAAAACGTGATTAATGTGCTTCTCAAAGTGCAGCTTATCATCTAACAAGACTCCCAAACATTTCATGTCATGCACAAACTGCAAATTAGAACCATTATAAACTACTCGCAAATACTCTTCAGTTTGGTTCGAATTAAGCATAGCTTTTCACTTTGTTAACTGAGATCAATGTACATCAAAATGACAGACATTAAATATGTAAGTAGCGGAAAAGCCTTCTAAATAGAACTTCAAACTTCAACTTAAGTAATATTAATTAATCATTATTTTAAAAACATTTTACGAAATCTTTCTTATAAATTCTGTTATACAATAAAAATAAGATTGAAATATGAAAACAAAGCCAACACTGTTGTAAGCAGATGCTTAATTGCCACGTCTGGCAACGCTGACTATTGGACTCCCGTTAACTCCCGTTTGTTATTAAAATTCGGGTCGTGTATCACCTCTTCTGATTGATCGTGTTTTTATTAATATTTCTTCCAATTTCTACAAAAAGTGCGTTAATTTAAACAAAATTGTTTATATTTTATGTGTGTTGTATTAATTTTTGGCTACGTATGAAACTGTCAGTGAAAATTTTGTCGAAACTTTTGCTATAGCTGCGTTTACTAAAAAGCAATCATTTTTGGCAGTGTTGTTGTTCCTCTCGCGTCACGAGTGTTGTTCGTGTGTGTAGATTGTAAATAATTGTAATATGCGGACAAATGATTATTTCGTGTTTCGTGTGGGTGGACGAACTGAAGTTCAATTCAGAAAAAAATTATAATGCTACGCGATGGTTTTATAAGGTAAGACACACTTGGATCGCCACAGGATATACATATATAGTAAAATTACATCCCAGTCACATTGCATGCATTCTTTGCGGCAAACCGACAAGGAGCTGATGCATATCGGCAAGCCGTTAGAATTCGAAGCTTTGTTGTCCTGATGATCTGGTTTTGACTCGGTGCAAAAATTTTATTAGGAATCTGTCAAAGGCAACTTTATAGGCGACGATAAGAATTCGAAGCTTTGTTGTCCTGATGATCTGGTTTTGACTCGGTACCCAAATTTTATTAGGAATCTGTCAAAGGCAGCGACGATAAGCCGTTATGTGTCGAACTGTTTTTCTTGGATCTCATACATATGATATCGACTGAACCTAATAAGCGATAAATACTCGTAAAAGATTGATACCCCAATAGTTGATATATGTAAACATTCGGATTACCTTTTTTGAATAACCCCCACATGCATTTATGTTCAAAAACTGAATTACGCTTATTTGTTCTTATGTCTTAACAATAAATCTGAAACTTATCAAATACGACGACACCTTAATGTATATTTACGGAATATATCAAGTTTGATGTAAGAATTTGTATCCATAGGCGTAATTCATATTAGTACGAGTATATTATATCGGGGTAGAAGAAAGAAAACTATGTTTTTTGATAAATGTTAATAAGTGCTCTCCTTGATTTGATTTATTTATTTTGTAAGTTTTCTTTTTGTAACTAACACAAATATAAAAGTATATATAGTATATAGATAGATATTTGTTAGCATTTACGATATATACGGGCTGGGTTAGTTTACAGTTCGTTTTTTGTTTTGTTGTCATAATTAAAATATATCCAAATATAAGTAAATTTTATTACTTTCTATTATATATGTATATACATATATATATCGTTCTGTTTCGGAAAGCTCGTTGGGTTTTTAAAAAAATTTATTTACAAATTTGTATACATGAAAATAATTATTTTAATCTATTATATAATTTCCCCCTTTTTTAATAACTTCTTCCCACCTTTTTAATTCCCAGCTTTTTAATTACTCTCTCATAAAACTAGCGTGGTTTTTCTGAAAAAAAAAACATTCAATCCGATTTTTCACTTCCTCGTCGTTATGGAAATTCAAATTCTTCAAGCGGTTGCTCAGGGTGTGGGTGAGGTAAAACTTCCCACCCAGCCTCTGACAGTTTCTGAAGGGTTCCGCAAGGCAGTGTGTGGCCTCGGTGAGAGAGTGAAGTATCCACACATTGAAGTTGTTCATAAATCCGAGCTCTTTTGTGACCCCGTGAATGGTTGAGACTGATTTTTTAATTATTTCAGCTGTTAATTAAATATCTCTCCTCCTCAGAAACAATTTCTTTTGGTCGTCCTGATCTGGGTGCGTCCGTTACAGAGATGTCGCCCGTACAAAATCTTTTAAGCCATTTCTGTCAAGTTCTTTTATTTGGTCCGTTTTCTTCTTTATTTTTCGGCTGGCTTCAACCGAAGTTTTTCGGAAGTAATAATATGCCTAAAATGCTCTTTTTCGCCCATTTTACTTTTTCTACTTTTTAAATTTTTTTTAAACGTAACCACTCACGACTAGAACGACAACCAAATAAACAATAGCAGTTTATCGAAGGGGTGGAAGGAAGTTATGATAGTGTTTGAAGGAACTCTAGGTTATGAGAAGTGATGTAGGTGAACGAATTGACCGAACGAACTTTCCGAACAACAGAATATATACGTATGTTCCAAAGTTGATCAACTATTTATTTATAGACAAATGTTTTCAATTCGATTTGTAGTGTGTGTTTCTTTTTTGTAGTTCAAAAAGATTGAGCTATTATTATTTACTGCCCTGTTTGGAACTTTAAACAATGTATTCCGCATTTACGACGTTTGGTAGTGATGCACTGCAATCGACGCCAGAAAAAATAATTTAGTTTTGTTTTTATTTTGAAAATACATCTTTGTGTTTGATTGAAACTCAATGTCAGAGAAGCCTATAGTAAAATTATAAATCAAATGTTTTGCAATAACAGAAAATAACTTATCTTAGTTTGAACAGTTTTGCTATAAAATTATATGTACATATATAAAAAAAACAATGGCTAATCCTGCATACAGGCTTCCTTTCTTACATTTCTGCATTGTCACATCTTTTCTTGGAGTTTCCTTATATTCGTGTTTTATTGAAAGCACAGTTGACTCGAAGAGATCGGATATTTTCTGGGAAACTGACTTATGGATGTCCCCACCCAACGATCTTTTGTCGAAATTTAAATTGGCTTTGCAATTTGTATACTAAGCCAGCTATTTAAAATATATAGAGCTTTACTCATAACAATTTGTTGAAGGTTTGTAGAATGTTTTTACTTTGAAAACTTGTGAACAAAAATATTTCTGAATACGGCTATTAATATCAAATTTTCATTTCATTTATTCAAACATCGTGATGCAGGAAAGTCAAAAAGGTCAATTATATAACATCACAAATGAAATACAACATTTTTTAATACAATAAGTTAAAAACGATATAAATTCTAATGTTAATATCAAAGTTTATATTATGGTTCCCCAACCAAATACAGTTATAAGGCAAAAAAAAAAAAAATAAAAACCAAGTGTCGATAATGAGTGCATAATGTAAAATAGACTACCGAAGTCTACTTAATGCAAATCTTATATATTTGTGTTGGAAAACTTGATTTGAAAAAGCAAAATTTCCTAGATGCAGAGGAAGCCGGTTCCAAGCTCTGCAAATGCGCACCGTAAATGATTTTAAGAATATAGAAGAGCCTGATGTAAGAGGAATTACAAGTTGTGGATTTCTAGTTGATCTAGTGAACCAGAATCTACTTCGCAGTAAAGGTGGTGAACCAGATATTACCAATTTATAAAATAATTTAATGATTCGAAATTCAACATAATTGTTAAACATAACTTACTACCATATTAAAAATCCTCTCAATTTTCCAAAGGTAACCAAGATTTGTTCCCGAAAAATCGTCAATACCATAATTAATTTGAGACATCAACAAGGCATGAGCTAACCTCTCTTTAATAAGAATTGAAAGGAATATATTCATATTGTACAACTTTCGCAAAGTAAAGTGTCCTTGGAAATAAAGAATCAATATGAGCACGAAAATCAAGTCGTTTATCAAGTGTTATGCCGAGGCACTTCACTTCATCTACAAACTCAATAGTGTTTCCATTAATGTTGATGTCAAAATTCTGAAAAGATTGAAACGAGGAGACAAAAAGCATAGCTTTAGTTTTGCTACAATTAATATAAAGGTTATTTTTAGTTAACCAATTATTTATAGCACTCAATGTGTTATTGATACTACATTGTAAATTATTTACTGAACTACTCCTAAAAAAAGATGGATATCATCATCATATAAAAATGTATCACAACAGCTATCGCGAATAGCTTCAACTAGACCATTAATATGCAATATAAACAGCAGTGGAGACAGAACCGATCCTTGAGGAACACCAAAGTCCACACTAAGCATATCAGAAAAATTACCATTCATGGAAACGAATTGTGATCGACCCGACAAATACAAACGAATCAATGTGCAGGCTGTGAAGAAAACAAAATTAGACATTAATTTGTAAGCAAACTTAGTATGGCCCACTGTCAAAAGCCTTAGATAAGTCGAGACCTACAAGCACTCTTAAATCGCGATTATTCATCGTCCCGCTAATAGTATCTGTTAAATGGAGCAAATGAGTGGTGGTTTTAAGGCCTGTTCTAAATCCATATTGCCAGTCAACTATCATGTTGTGATCATTAATATAATTTAAAATTTGTTCTCGCATCAAATGTTCAACAACTTTAGAAAGAGCTGAAAGTATACTAATTGGTTGGTCTTAGGTTATCAAAATTGTAAGAAGTAACTACTTTAGGGATTGGAAGCAAGCAGACGAAAAAACTGAAGTTGTAAATGTGGCGTTAACAAAGTGCAGCAGATGACCAGATATATAAGAAAATACGAGCTTTAACTACTTTATTGGTATATTGTCCACTTCAACTACTGTAGAATTCATTTTAGAAAGCGCTTTCAAAATATCATAAATCGGGGTTGTCACAGGCGAGCTGTAACATTCTATTGGCATATGTACGGCGGCGTAAATGGTCTTGTGGAAGAAGCTCTTATATCCACTGAATCTTAAATGGAAACAAATGCAAATCCTTGTACAAAATTGTGACCAAAGTTGTTCGTTAAAGCTCCTGAGCACGGCGTCGAATTGAGGTTGATGGATTGTTTTGAACATTTTCTTGAGCAGCAGTAATGTTTTCAGCCGACCTTGCAGTACGATGTGGTCCATGCTTGGCCCTATCAGCTACAGATACTCTTTCTTCGAAATCATTCACTACACGATAAAGAGCGCATCTTGTTGGCATCGTCACAGTAATCGATGATTAATTTTCATAAAATATTTTAACGATTAAAACTCGTTGGTTTACCGAATATTTTTCTATAATAAATTTGCCACGTCTCTACTTCACGACTGTCAGACATGAACTGTCAAGACTAATGTTTACCAAAATGGCGGCAAAATAAAGTAGTATACCTTCCCGACGGACACCCTGTATATATACGACATTACCGTCATTTTTATTTCCTCGACTATTGTAGTCGACTGTGTAAAGTCGAGTATTGTACTCATTGAATTGAGTACAATTGAATGAATAATTACAACGTTTCCTGAAGTTTTCCGTTCAACAAGTGCACCTATAAAAAGCGCGAAACTGAACAAAAAAAAATCAGGAAATATGATAAAACGGAACGCCTAAACGAAAATAAAAAAAAAGGACAAACATAAACATTGCACCAGCAAGTTTCCAAAAAAAATTGAAGAAAGATGCTAAAATTAAAGTTTGGGAAATGAAGCGTCGTTCTAATTTTTGGTTACAATTTACATTTAGCGATTTTTTAAATTTTTATTGCTGAAACATTGAAGTCATCATTTGGTGTAAGCAAAATTTCATTATTTTGGTGACTGGACGCTTCGTTTCTGAGTTATAAATAAATTCGTTTTTAGCGAATTTGGACCAACAAAAAATAAGTCACATTTTTATATTTCGATATCTACATATTTTATTGTTGCTGTTCTCTTGAATAAACCGTTCTTTTAAAAGTATTCAAGTGCAGTTTGCTGAGTTCGAGCATTTTTTGGACCGAATAACATTACCCTTACGCAAATTTGTCTTTCCGGTAATTTTAACAAGAAGAGGACATAAAAGACCAGGTGCGCTCTTCATGCGGAGTTCTCGTGTATATCAACTACCGTGGTATCAGTTTTTTTTTAGCTTATATAGCTTATAACTTTTCTGCCGATTGTAATATTAGCTATGCTAAAGCCTATCCTATCTGACTTGATTGGACTTTATCGGCGCAACCTTAATCCTGGTAAACATAAATCTGATCAGGCTTCTATTCCTATGAACCTTAAAAGTCTTTCAGGGATAAAACTGCCCGATTGGAACTCTTTTGTAAGTGTAACACACATTTCAGTGAGCCATTTAACACCAAACGACACTTTAGAGAAGGCGACAACAATCGTTTGGAGATGAATATGAAATTGCGTACGCTGATGACAGTCATCATTGGCTGGAAAATGCGAAATGTTACTGTGTGTAAGTCTGAATATAGAATGCGTGAAAGCTCAGTAAATGCGAGAAGCTCTCCCGTATCTCATTCAGAGATACAAGTAGCTATATTTTTTTGTATAATATAACCTGCAAACCAATGCTACTGTGCCTTTAGCAAGCAATTTAATGATGAACACCTCTTTCGACGACACAAAAATTCAACACTTGTCTGGTAGACACCCATGAAAGGGAGATAAAAACCAAATCGCTAAGAGAGCCCAAGGACATACCAAAAAGTGCATCTCAGAACTGCTTCGAGGATTGGAAAAAACGCTGCCACAAGTGTATTATATCTGAGGGGGATTACTTTGAAGGAGATAAAATAGAAATTGATGAATAAGTAAATATTTTTTGAGAAAAATGAAAATTCACCTTTTTTTTTGAACACACCTCGTAAACATTTTTTGAGTTGTAATATATAAGAATTGAACCCAAATTTGTTAATAAAATGCCTTTAATTATCGATAGGCTTAAGCCTTCTTTTGGTAACACAAGTGACGGCATTGTACTCGAAATTTTATGTTATTTTGTAATAGATTTCTCTATACATTTCATTGCATTTCACATCTTATTATTATGTGATTTCATTGTCTATTGTAATGTGATCTCATCAGGGAATGACAGTTTATTAGCTTTACTCGACAAATTTCTTCGAGTAAAAAGTAATACTATTTAAGAATTGTTAAATCTTCTCCAAATTCAGCAAAATAACGGTGGTGATACATTCATTTTTCTTGAAATCTTCTGAGGCTTAGCAACGCCTGAAGCATTTTTACTTAAAATGTTTCATGGACCAAATCTACATAATCTCTTGATAAGCTTTGATAAAGCAAATTTAATGAAATATAATTTTGCCAACACGATATGATATCTTTAGCACGATAGACATTTAATACTACATGTTTGTAAAGGGTGTCCCAACAAGAACGCAAGTCATTGTTTAACATTTGAACAATTGTTATTGTAAAAATGGAGCGCTACGCGAATGAACAACACATTCTCATTGTGAAATTGTTTTACCAAAATGGTCAAAGTTTTGCGGCTACAGTTCGCAAATTACGATCAATTTGGGGTCGCAATAATGCTCCAAAAGAGTCAACTGTAAAGAGATTAATGGATAAATTTGCCAAAACTGGGTCTGTTAGTGATGTAAAGATAACAACGCGCCTTCGACCAGGTCGATCGACCGAAAATGTCGCAGCTGTACGTGATAATGTCGCTCAAACTTCATCCACCTCAATTCGATACCGAGCTCAGCAAATTGGTGTCTCCAAATCCACTATGCAGCGAATTTTGACGAAAGATTTGCATCTTCATGCATACGAAGTTCAATTGACTCAGGAACTGAAACCAGCTGGCCATGGACAGCGAAGGGAGTTCGTTAATTGGGTATTGGAGAGACAACATGAAAATGCTGATTTTGCCGATAAAATCATCTTCAGCGGCGAGGCCCATTTCCATCTTGATGGCTTCTTCAGTAGGCAAAATTGTCGCATTTGGGCTGAGAAAAATCTTCGAGTGATTCACGAGAAGCAAATGCATCCTCAACGTGTCACTGTGTGGTGTGGATTTTGGGCTGGAGGAATCATTGGGCCTTCTTTTATGAAAATGAGGCATGTCATGTGCAAACAGTCAATGGTGTTCGGTATCGTGAAATGATAACCAGTTTTGTCGCGCCTAGAATTGAAGAAATGAATGTGGAGGTCATGTGGTTTCAACAAGACGGCGCCACATGTCATACAGCCAGAGAAACAATTCGATTGCTGCATCAGTCATTTCCCGGTCGTGTTATTTCGTGTTTGGGAGACTTGAATTGGCCGCCTAGATCGTGCGATTTAACACCATTAGACTTTTTTCTTTGGGGTTTTTTGAAGTCGATGGTTTACGCGAATAAGCCGACGACGACTCAAGTCTGAAAGAGGAAATTTGACGATGCATTAATGAAATACCGCAGCATTTATGCGTGTGTGTGTGCCGGCAAAGCCGCGGCGACCATCTGCCCGATGTGTTGTTCCATACATAATCTCATTCTGTCTACTTTACGATATAATAAAGTTTCACGATTTTTTTTTAAATATCTGTGTTTTATTTAAAATTTAAATCTTGTTTGGACACCCTTTCTTTATAAGCCCTGTTATTTTGTAAATAATCATATTTCGTAAATCATAATATCAAGTCTTTATAATGAGAAGGAGTTGAAGTAAAAATGGGAAGAAGTGGAATTTAAATGTGTTTTCTGTTTTGTTATTGAACACTAGAAATTTTACCCAACACTATTTCGAACCATATCTAATTTGTACTCATCCTTATTTTGAAAATGATTGTTATTCCAAAGTTTATTGGAATAACAATGGAACTTAATATATGGAACCTACGTATATATATTATTTATGTTTTTTGCATTACTTAAAAAAAAATCCAGTGTCGATTGATTTTGGTGATTTTACTTGTCGCCAAAACCCTAAAATATTGTGAGAGCTCAAACAATATAAATTTAAATCGGTGACATGCAAATTACAGGTGCATTACCTGTTTGCTTTATTATTAGTATTTATTTTTTTCTGCAATGGCTAATATGCCTAAAATGCCTTAAATAAGCACATGCAAACAAATTAAAACTGAGATAATTTTGTGGTGACACAAACAAATTTAAAATAGGTCAATTCATGTTGTATTTTTGTTTATTTTCGTGAATTTGGAACAGCTATATATGTACATCTGAGATTTTTGCGAGACCAAATGACATTTTCGTAGAATTTTATTCCATTGTTCAATAATACAAAAATGTTGTTTTATACAAAATATAATTCGGTTAAAATTGAAGTGATTTCTAAACGCATTCGATATTTTAGTTGTGTACTATTCAGCTTAATAAAATACGTATTTATGCAACATTTTGATTTAGTTATTTTCTTTTGCATCTACTGTAACATACATGAAAATCGTTTTTTCACTTAAAAATTACAACATTTACTTAAAAAATATTTACGAATTTGCATAATTTATTTTTGTTTAAAACAGACGTCACTTGTCGATATAGTAAATAGTTTTATTTTCATAAAAAACATAGATTTTGCTTAATCTAAAAATGTTTTCCATGACTCTATCTTTCTTCCTTTGCTGAGCTGTGGACGAAGAGTCTCGGGAAAATACGGTACAACAATTAATGGCTTTTATAAATAGTGGTTTTCAAAAAGGGCAGCATTCATTTCATTCGGATTATAACAAATTCTCTATAAAAAAAACGTGATTATTTAAATGCAATCTCTTTACGAAAACCTAAAGCCGCTTAAAAACAACATTTTTCTTATGTTAACCCCAGTAAACATTGGGGTTTGGGGTGATAAAAACAAATAGTTGGCCACATCTAACACAATTCGTGAAAATATTCGTTATAGCCGTTTTCATTAATTCATTTTACAATGTTTTCGTATAAATATCATTTCATGTGGTAACGTAATCATTATACAAATTATGTATGTGTGGCCTTACAATATTTATATTATTTAAAGGGACATGCAAATGCCCCTGTACCAAACAAAATTTTTGCTTTTTTATGAGAAACCTATGTAACGTTAGGTTCTCCGTTATTAGCAATAGACAATTACAAATTTGTATATGAGCTTTCACTAAACAATTTGTTTAGTTGAGCATTTTTCCTAAAACGTTTCCGTTTTGGTATAATGTCGACTTCCACTACCGCCACTACTGCTTTGCGCATTACTTCTACTGCTTCCACCTTCCAGCTGACTACTGCTGCCGGCAGCATTTGCTGATGAGCTGGAATTTGCAGAGATTTTGTTCAAGCCGACGGTAGATGTATTAGTAGAGATTGTAGCTTCTAGTTCGTTATTTAGACGCTCGTGGTACTCTTGAAAACATGGCACAATGCATAAATTCGTTTGACATTCGGGACAGTGGTATTTGGTTTTACGTCGTAAAATTCTACCATGGCCATCGATGGTATTCCAGCAAAAATTACAACCCAATGCTGGGCCAGGTCGTATTACCGGACAATGACTAGAACGTGGATTTTCCAAGGTGATTATCTCCCGGGAGGTCTGCAAAAAATAAGTAAGCAATATGTACAACACATTGAATTATCTGAAATCAATACAAAAAAAGCATAATTTGTAACTTTTACATCTCAGATTGTAATAAAAAGTGCCAGAAATACCGATTCTTATGAGGCACCACGGCTCGTTTTGGGAAACATGTTGCAAAGTTCATAACCCTTGAACTATCCTAGTTATCGATTTAAAGCTTTCCCTGAAAAATCTTGAGACTTCGAATAATAAATGCTGTAAAATTAATGGTAGAATGTAGACTATTGTTTATTATGTTCTTGTACTCCAAGCGCCGGTTGTAATTATGTTCCAATCACACATCTGCGTTTTTTATGTCAGGAACAATCTGTAGCGAAATTGGCATAGGTCGCTTCAAATTTAGTTTATAGTTTTAGTACCTACCGAGTTGGCTTCCGACTGCTTTAGAAGTTATTCGTATTATATTTAACTTTGAAATATCTATTTTAAATGTAATACACATACAAAAATTTAGTCACATATTTAGAAGGATTTTATGTACAACTTTTTCTACTAATCGGATATTGTTTGAAATATATCTAAGGCTGCATTTGTTTTTCACTGTGTAAAAAACAGAGTGAAAAAACTTGTTTTTTACCATGAGATATTGATGAAGACTCAGTAAGGGGAATGTATCATCTATGGTAAACACCTTAAATTTGAAAAATAATTAGAAATAATTACCCAGAGTTGTTGTATATTATATTTTTCGTGGCCGACCGTGGCGTGATGGTTCGTACACGTGACAATCGTGCGCATGATCCCGGGTTCAAACGCGCACACAGCCAACTATCACTATTTGACGTTCTAAATCGTCGTTAAATTATAGGTCCCGCCAAGTGAGTCTAGAAATATAATGCGTAGAAGCTCACTGTGAGAAGTTGTTCCATACCCCATTCCTGGGATGCAGGGAATTTCTTATTAATATCCCTTATAGGCTCACGCACAAAAGGTTACTTGACTTGACATGAGAAATAAAAAAAGGATACTAGTTGCAATTGACATTGCAATCGCTGAAGTTCATGCTATGGGGCCTGGGCCTCCTTTACAAACAACATGGAATATTTCTTAAACCGCCATCATTGATGTGTAGGAATAAATTCTTGCAGACATATTAAATTCACCAAATGCACTTAATCCAAAAATTATGCGAGGGCTACGCTAGCACCGCCTTACTTTTTATAATTTTGATGATAACCCGACAATAAATGTACTTTTATGATCAAATTTACACACTCGCAATAATTACCTGTGGAGATGATACCGATCGCTGTAATTCCTCACTTCTAACACGCAATGTTGGCAAATGTTCAAATGAGCCACATCCAGCTGATGTCGTACTACTGCTCCCAGCTTGCAGAGTGCTACTGCGCTCACTTAACATATTTGCGGAAGCTGATTTCGAGCTACGAAATTTACCAGCTACAACGGCTGAAGAAGAAGATGTTGCAGCCATCACCGATGCTGCTGAACAAGATACTACCGTCGTTTGACTATCTTCAGAAATACTGCGTTCTGATAGTTGTGACGAAGGAACTCTGGGTATAGGTGGAGAACCGACAGATGCTGCGGGCGTAGTTTTCTCATTGCTTAAATATGCTGACGAAAATTGAGGTAAGCTCAATGATTTTGTAGGACTTGCTGTACTTCCTGGGGTAGTGGTATTGCTATTGTTATTGGACGACGACGACGTTGGATTATTTGCGGTCTGTGGAACAATATATTGGGAGGAGCCGGCTGGAGGCGGTGAAGCGGTTTCATATATAGATTCTGGTAGTGATATGTGGTGAGCCTGCTGCAAAGGCGTACTTGTGGCAAGATATGCCCCGGCCGCATTGCCAGACAAGGGGTGCGAATATTGTCTGTGCAAGGGAGCAAAAGGATTTGTCAGAGTTCCACCCGAAGCGGAACCTCCACTGCCCGATAAATGTGCTGAATGTTGACTAGGCAATAATGGATCCGAGTGTTGCTTTACCAAGAATGGAGTTGACTGTGGCACAGTTAATAAGTGTGGTGACGCAGGCGATAGACTAGGTGCCGGTTCTGAAGAATGACGTTCAATACGCGGGGGTACTGAGAGCAAATGATGCGGATGATGATGATGTTGCTGTTGCTGCTGCTGTTGTTGGTGGAGGTGTGATGCTGCCGTCATATGATGATGTGCAGTGGCTGTTGTGTATAAAGTGTGCGCGGAAACAAATGGCTCGAAATCTAAACTGCCTGTTGTAGGCTCCGGTGATATTTGATTGTTTGACAAACTGTCGCTATCACGTTTTACACGCGGCTGTCTAGTAAGTACACGATTGCGTTTAGTTCCCATTTGCTGAGTTTGTGAGGTTTGAGTCATGTTGAGGCCTCCGCTGGCACCTGCTGAATTGGAGGTGTCATCAGTGAATGTGTTGCCAATAACTATGGGATGGTCTACAAAAGAATACGAGTGAAAATTAATATACATATTTTATATAAAGCGGAAGAAATGTATTCCAAGCGAAAGAAATATAAAGGTATTCATGGCAAAACACTTCAATATGGGAATATATAAAAGTACATAGTAAGAGTAAAAGCAGCGGTGAAAAATAATTTTGCCAACATTTCTCAAAACATAAAAGAAAAACTACATTCTAGGCCGTCTCAAAGATCTATACGTGACGAACCTGAAAATGCTGTTATGGGCATTTGTTACCGCTGGCGAAGGAAAACCTGATGATTCGCCCGTTTTTTATCGCCAAACTAACCACTGATGATTTCCATGCAATGCTTAAGGAAGCTGCAGTAACCTCAGGTAATTATGAAACAATAATGTCTATAACATCAACATACCATACCAGTCATATTGATTGCAGTTTTTCTCATTATCAACTTCATAAGGCATGAAAATAATCACATGACTGACGATCGCCTTATATAAGACCTCGTTTATTGTAGAATGATTCAGTAAGATCTTTGTTAAAGAATGCATCACGGGATTTCTCTGGAAATTTGCTTTAATGTATTGTAATTTTCTCAAATATGAATGGAAAATTTCAACTTTCATATGGAATTTACAATACATACTTTAATCGGAAATTGCACAGTTGCTTATAACGCAAATAAGAAATAAAAATAAATCTATATTTTTTGAATGATATTGAAGGATTTTTTCAGCATAGTTAGAATGATCCAACTAAAGTCAAAAATGTACGCCGGTTTGTTCGATAACTTGTTGCACATGGAAGGCCTCATCTCTATTGGAAAAATCTGAAACAGTCGATTTTCACAAGCTTCTCAAGGGGAGAATTTTTTACCAGCAAAATAATTCGCCAACGACAAGAACAGGTTGTAGTAAATTTTGAAAATTAATGCATAAGATCCTCCCAACTAAGCTCACGGAATTTCTGGCGAGTCATTATCGATGTGTGTGGTCTAGGCTTGTCCTTATGAAACTCAATTCCTTTCCTATTGGTCAAAGCTTGCCGTTTCTTTCAGACGATCCAATTGTTAACAGTACAGGTTCAAATTAAGAGTTCGGCTGCAAGGGAGCAGCTCATAGTAGAGAATTCTCTGCCTATCTTACCAAGCACACAACAAAACCTTCCATGCCATCAATTCTGGTTTGGGCGCCGTCTACGCTTTCACCTGTGGTTGTTATAAGTAATCAGCCATCATTCCCAATAGAAATGGGTCGATTTTGTTGCGATTTTGCAGCGATTCTAGCCTTATTCATGTGTTTCCAAACGAGGGTTTGTGCAATGTTAAGCCTCTGACTTCGAATTTGACGACTTTCATTACTCTATCAACATTGTCTATAATTTATCTGTCAAGAGCATGGTGCAAAAGAAAAAGAAAAATTGTATGATATGACGTATTTTTTCCTTACTGGTGTCCATCTTTGATGTACAGTTCTGAGTCAAGCAATAACAAAATTGTTGGGGTAGTTTTTAAAGTACGAAATCTTATCTTTCTAACGCCATCTAGCGTAACCCTTATACAACGCGAGATAGTTTACTGAAACCATTTTCTGGAAAGATTATAGATTTCGATAGGTGTAGTAAAAACCTTTTATACAGATTTGTGATAATTTTCTGCAACTTTTTAACTAATTGGGTAACCATTAAAAAAAATATTAAGTGAGGAACTATATACGATTTGGAAACGTAGCTTTCGATCTATTTCCATACAAACGAAAGAGCAGTAGTAGTGACTACAGACATTTACTGAAATTGCTTTTGATTACATTCCTTAAGCACGTTTTCGTTGCCTATTTTATGAAATACGGTCGACAAAACCCGGATTGTTGTTATCATTCTGAAATAGGCAGATCACTCATTTGGCTTATGGCAAAGCACTACAGTTTATTTTGTAAGCATTATAAAGTGTAAGTATTATAAATTATTTTCTACGGGCGGCGTATAATAGATAAGGATGTCTATTATAAGAAGAAGAAGAATAAAGTGTAGCTGGCCTAAATAGATTTGGTGATATTAATTTGGATTTTTATTGCTGGATAAAATCCTTTACTGTATACACTTTCGTCGCCAAATTAATGTCTATAGAATAGAATAAGCCTTCTTATTAAATTGGCATAATGAAGCAGATAATAAAAAGATCTGACAGAAATACTGTAAATTTAAGAATCTATAATAAAAAGCCCAAATATCAAATATTATTTGTTGTTAAATATATTTAATTTTCTGGGTGTCTTCTTTTTTCTTTTTAATTATACCACATTGAAAATTATAAACTACAGTTTATATTAAATTAACTTAAATTTATGTAATTTTGTTGTTATTTCGTCGTATATATATACTATATAAATTTTGTATTTTATATATTTTAGTAGTTTTTCTTAACAGTGATTCTTAGTTGTATTGAAATTAGGAAACATGTTCAGTATTGTTTTGTTAATCGGCTCTGCTCTTAGATTTCGACCTGAATCGAATTGGTGAAATTACGCGGTATTACCGGTTATATACTCCCTTTACTTGATAAGAAAATTGGAATATGTTCTATAGCAATCAAGTGCAATATCCGGCCCTTTAGATATGATTTCTTTAGTTATGATTCTTCGAAATCATATATGGACTTTTTTATTCTATTTCTGCTCCATATGTCTTGTTTTTTTCTTTGACACAAAAGCCAGATTTCAAATATGTCCGAAGAAAAGAGCGTCTACATCAAACCAGTAATTTTTATTTATTTATTTATTTGGCTTGTAATTTAAAGCCCTCCGGTCAATTATAAATTAATTACAATATGCAACAATTCATCTAGATTTAATCTGCTCAATCGTATAAATTAAAAAAAAAAAACAATAAAAATTAAATATCTTCTTTTATATATATAATTCTACCGTACAGACGTTGTCAGTGAACGCCTCCTAAACGGCTCGACCGCTTTGCATAAATTTTTGTATATGGGTCTGGGTGGTGCCCGGGATGGTTTAGATTTACAATTCGGTCCAATTGGACAAAGGGGCGTGGTACCTCCCATACAAGCAAAAAATTAAAAATCAATTATTTCTGCTCCTGCTTACGGTATTTGAACAAAATTTGGTGCGTAGGTTTGGTGTACATATCTTAAGTGCTACTGCAAATATGGGCGGGATT
>JAHXMU010000730.1:27661-76098 GCA_019455685.1 Philornis downsi | reverse complement strand
CGTGGTACCTCCCATACAAACCATAAATTAAATATCCAATATTTCTGATCCTGTTTACGGTATTTGAACAAAATTTGGTACATCGGTTTGGTGTACATATCTTAAGTGCTGCTGCAAATATGGATGGGCGGGATTGGACAATGGGGAGTGGTACCTCCTATACAAACCACAAATTAAAAAGCAATTATTTCCGCTCCTGCTAATGAAACATTTCCAATATAAACAAAATTTGAAGGCAAAGCAACGTTTGCCGGGTCGGCTAGTAAAATTTATAAAAATATAATATGATTTTAAAAATGGTATGATTATTAAAGACAAAAAAGTATGAAAAAAGACTAATTTAGAAGTTAATCGATATATAATCTGAAATTATAAGATAATCGGTATGTAAGAAAGGATGCTCACAATTTAATTGAAGTCAACATTTTTCAAAAGTCTGAAAGTGCTGCAGAATGTGCCTTTTGTAAGAATCAGGACAGAATTCAAAACATTTTAAATCCCTTGGTAGTAAATTGAAAATTCGTGCTACTCTTTTGCTACAAAAGCGCGACCCATGAGTGCGGTTATTTTAGGAATAAGAAGCTGCTTATTACGAGTGAAATGTGACAAATTAAACGAATCAAAAAAAAAAAAAAATTGAGAATTACACAGTCGAGCAACTTTATAAAATAACAACAAACGCCTCAAATGATATAATTTTTAAAACTGCAGTCCAAGAAGCGCTTAACATACGGTGTTATATGAACACGACACCTCAGTTAATACAAATATCTCATAACTCTATTAAACGCCATCTGAATTTTCTTCATATTTTGTTTATTAGTGCCACTATATAGCTCTAAATAATATAGAATACTAGGCATAATATAAGCATGAACTAATCTCTCCTTAATCGATCTAGGCAACACATCAGTGATTATCGTACATTTGGCCGCAATATCGCTTACTTGGTGGGCTGTGTGACCCACGTTCTCAATTTCTAGCCACAAAAATTCGGTTAAAATTTCTCTTGCAGCGTGTGAAATCAAAAATTACCCACAAGTTAAACTGGTCCTGTTTGTTTTTGTAAACTAGTCCTCAATTTCAAAACTGATAAATCAAAAAGTTACAAAAATTTAAGATTTCCGGTTCCAGTTAAAGATTCCAAATCAAAAAATCAGAAGAAATTCAACTATTTATTTAAATTAATTGTTAAGCCTTTCAAATTTAAAATTAAAAATTTCATTATAACAGAACGTAAAATCTCGAACAATTTACGAAATAATATAAAGCAAAATCCTCTAGCAATTAAAATACAAAAAGAATGAAAAATTTCAACCAATTTACGATTTTATGTAAATTTCCATAAAAAAATTTCTGGTAACTAAAATTTAAAAGTGATTTGTTCATTTTCGTTTGAAAATTGACCATTTAATTTTGATTTTTGATGGCAAAATTTTAAGCAATTTTCAAAAAAAAAATTTTTGATTTATTTTTTTAAGCTAATTGTAATTTTTTTGTAAAAAAAATTCAGAGCGATTTAAATTATTGAACAGGTTTTCATCAAGTAATTCTTAACTGCCTTTTTGCAAGGGCATATTTTCAATTATTTAAAAAAAAAAATGATAAAAGCTAACAAATGTAAATTTTATACCTATATAGGTATATTAAATTAAATTTTACGGAGTAACTGCAAATTGCAATTAAAGTTATAACTCCGTATATTAGAACAAAAAACATACAAAATGAAAAATGCTGATAAGTGAAGTAGACTGTCATTGTAAATCATATTAAGATACACAAAATTGTTATAACATTAATGTTGTAAAGTTATATAATGTATTTGTTATTGAATTATGGAGAAGATATGTTGTAATATTGTAATTTATTCAAATCGATCTTAAGGCCTAAAAAAATTGCAATCCTGAATAAAAATAAATTAAAATTAAATTACAAATTTTTCTCATAAGCATAGACAACTTTTTTTTTTGTTCTGTTGCTAGAAAATTTGGCTGCTGTTATATTGGTGAGATAAGGAAATTTCGGAAATTTTCAATATAGCAAAATTAAAGATTATAGCAACATTTTGCAGTCTTTCGGTTCACAATACCGATAGTGTAGAGTATTTTTTTCGTATCTTTCGAGATCTTGATCTGATGCACAGCCCTAATGAAACAAAGAATTTCCTATATCATCTGTAGACAAAGTTGAAAACAACAAAAATAACAATATTTGATAACAATTCCACGCGAACCTGTTTAAACTATTAAAACACATATGGGGCAAAATTGAAATAGACTTACACCATTTTCAAAATAAACGGTTCATATATAATACTAAACTTCAATTTATCTGTACTTAACTTGTTCTTGATAATTTTATTTACATTTTTGTTTTGCAACAACAAAAATTACCATTTCGATTGATGTGACACTTCTACAAAATCGATAGCTATTATGAATAATTGCAGTCAGAGATATTGCAATCGCAACCGTGCATTTGAAACCAATTTTTTCGGTTGAAACTCAATCCATTTGCGGGTGCTGTAATTAGACCCTATGAAAATATTATTGTAATTGTCAAAAAATTGATGGTCAGCGAAGATCCAAACAACCGATAGACTATTTTCGGCTTTCCACCACAATTTTCAAATAAAAGTGGACCTCAAAATTTGCACCAATTGAACAACGTAGCTGGCAATCACTTTGGAAATAAATTTTCGGCATTATCCAATGTTATTAAGGGCCTTATGTGGGCCATTTTGAGCTCGATAGATGTGTCAGTTAAAGGTACAAATATGAAGGAGGTAGGTTCTTGACGTGCTATCGACTTAACGCTGCTGTATCAACCAAATGGCTAGTAACATCCCGCTCATTTTTTGACAAGCATCAGTCTGTTATGTTGTTTACAAGCTAGTTAAAAAAAACTGGGCAATCGCAAGCAATCATTTCAAACGAGGTATCGTACGATATTTACGTGTGAACAAAATGTTTGTGTACCGGACGGTTACACGTTACAGTGATATTGGTAGAATCAAAAAATTCTGTGGAGGGGGACATCCAAAAACGGGGACTTCACCAGAAATGTTTCTGAATGCCAGAATTCAACGCAATAAACGTTAGCGAAAATTTTCAATGTGTCTGTTCGTTCATAGCATGGGGTGCATAAAATAAATAATAATAATAATAATAATAATAAAATAACAATAACATAATAATAATAGTAAAATAATTATAATAATAAAATAATAATAATAACAAAATAATAATAATAGCAAAATAATAATAATAATAAAATAACCATAATAATAAAATAATAATAATAATAACAAAATAATAATAATAATAATAAATGAACTACAAAATACAATAAGTGCAAGATTTAACGCCCGCACAAAAGACAGCTCGCTTAGTAAAAGCAAATGCATTACAACACTTACACTTTGGTGACGAGCTTTAAAATTTGGTATTTTCAATTCTACGGTTCAACAACAGTATAAACACATCGATCGTGTATGGTTAGAGTACAAATCAAAGAAAAGATTTAGACCAGAATAGCCCTGCGAAAGCAAGTGCCTGCATCATAATAAATATGAGACGGACGCCGAGAATGGAACAAAATGCGCTCAGGCAATGTTAATACAGCGTGTGAGACAGACGCGATGTTATTATTCTCGCTAAATGTAGCGACATCGAACAATAAAGTTCTTAAAATTTGAAATGGATGTGCAATGTACAGAAGTTTTTAAATAAAAAAGTAAAAATCGATAAAATTTTGCTGTACTTTAATGGTGATCGAGATTTTCCTGATGCACTGGAGAATAAAATAAATTATTGCCTCGATTGCATTGTGCAATGGACTGTTCATAATTCATTAGTGATTAATCCGTTTAACACTAAAGGTATTTCGTTTGGCTGCCCGAGTATTAATGCAGGATATAACATATATTTGGGGCGCAGGAGAATTGAGTTTGTTGATAGTTTTAAATGCTTAGGTATTGTGATCGACAATAGGCTGAATTTTGAAGCTCATATTAACTCTGTGCGCTCCAAAGTATATGGAGTATTACGAAGCCTCTACTCAACTAATATTTATCCGACGATTAGGGTCAGATATAGACTGGCTTGGGCGCTTCTAACGCCTCAAATTATTTATGGGCTAGAAGTGGTATCGGGAACAACATCACTGAATGTTTCGAAATTGAAATTGACAATAAATGCAGTTGCAAGATTCATTTTCAGTGTACGTAGGCGTGAACACATTTCCGTATATGTGAAAGAGTGTTAGGTTGCTCTTTTAATAATTTTGTGAATTATGAAATATCACTATATGGATTGTTTCAGTTTTCACGCTCGACAAGAAATATACAAATTATTGTACCTACAATAAATATTTCAGCATTTGAGAGATCTTTCCTTATTAGGATTGCTCGATATTGGAACCATTTGCCTAATGACTTAAGAGTATTCTCTTATTCTAACAATGTTTTTCGTTCAAGAATTTTTGCACACTTTTCTTCAATGGAAATTTAATAACTACATAACAAACATAAAAAACCGTTAAGTAATACGAAGGACTGTGAAATGATGTACGAGTACATTATCGTTATAGAGCAAGGTCAATAAATTCAAAGCCCAAACAACAGCTTAACGTCTAATCACTCCATAAGATATGGTACGGACAAACGAACATTTTCGACAGGTATAAGCGGGCTGTTTTTCGAATTTTGTGTATGTGCACCTGATGCAATCAAATCCATTTCTACTGTCAATGGAATATATAGCACGACAAATCGGCATTTGGGTTCTGTTTTATTTGTATTCTATCGAGACTTAGAACATAAAATATTATCAAAATAACTCGAACACTCGACTCGAATCGAAATATAAAGAATGCAGAATCGAATATTTTACATTTTGCTGTGTGTTTGTTTTACATATATATTATTTTTTCATTATAAAATTACACAAAATTGTTACAAACAATTTTCATTCATCTCTTGTATATGATATATTGTATATATGGCATCGAATATGTTGTTTGTTTTATAAACTGTATTATGCATTTGTAGTATGGATAGAGGTTCAATTCTACTGTTCTTGTATGCCCTACATAAAGGACATTGTAACAATGTCCATCTTATCGTTTTTTCAAAACTTCATGAAAATAAGAGAAACGAATATAAACTTTACATCACAATCTACTTTTAATTAACATAGAGTATGTATGTATATGTTATGATGTTGTATTATCGTATGCTATATACTATATAGTTCTATATATATATATATGTATATATATAATTGAAAAAGTATAATAGTTATACGACGATATGCCGATTATATCGTTAGTTCTAATTGTTATTATAGTAGGTATGTAAAAAGTGTAAAATCGGTTTTATTTTTGGGTTTTTTTTTTTGTTTGTTTTTTTGTAATTACATAATAAAACATTTATATAAAAGTCATTCTTACATTTTGTGTGTTTTTTACATTATACTTTGTATTTCATATTTTTTATTTTTAGGTGAAAATTAATTTGTGAAATCCAGTGTGTGTTCTGTCTGGCATTTTGTTTTGACGAAAAATTGATTCAAATATTTATTACAAAATTTTCAAATGGGATCGTCACATGTTTGAAAGTATTTCGAACGATGGAAAAATAAATACAGAATAGTGCAATTTTTTGCCACGCAAATATTTCTATTACAAATTTCTTTTATTTCTTATAAGCATCGGAATCAGCAATTAACATTCTACCAAAATTAAGTAAATCTTCGACGTTGTACAATTTTCTATAAAATCTATAGCTATAGAAACATACATTTTAAGGAAGGTTACAATTTTTCAATTTCCATTTTTCAATTTTAATTGAGGTTTCAGTTTCAACTAGTAGAATATCTAATTTGTGTATATAGGGTGGCGCATAAGTAACGCTAAGATTTAATCAGTGAACGCATTTTTTGTTTCAGTCTTTTTTTCGTCTCTTTACAGAATAAACTAAATAATAAAATAACTAAATAATGCTTGGAAAATTTATAATGGAAAGGCTCAGCACAGAACAAAGAACCAAAGTTTTTCAATTTTACTTTGAAAGTCAACATTCGATTATTCAGATCATATCGAAATTTCTTTCATGTTCAAAATGCTCCTAGCGCTCCAACAATTTACCGATTGGTTCAGCGTTTTGGGCAACAAGGGGCTGTCTGTGATTTTCCGCGTGCTGGAAGACCTCGTGCAGTTCGAAATGAACTGACCATTGCTCGAGTGCAAGCAAGCATTGACGAAACCCCCGAAACTTCCACCAGGCGACGTTCTCAGCAATTAGAGATGTCTGGGCGGTCTTTGCAAAGAATTTAGCATATGTTACATCTTTTCCCATATAAGATGCAATTGGTTCACGAGTTAAAACCAAATGATGCACATGTCGCTTTAACGTTATTTACGCGCCACCGTTTATATAAACAAAATCGTTCAATTATTCATTTATTCATTTTAATCATTCAATTCAATTTTTATCATTCAATTTAATTTATTGTAACACCAAATTTATCGAAAATAAAATGCAAAACTCACATTTCACATAAGTCTGTAATCTAAACTGGGAAATTTTGAAAACGATCATATTAGAGTGGGAAATATACACACATTTTCCAGCTTTTAATTCGTTTGATCTGCGAATAAAAATTGGCCAAGGCAAAGAGAGGTTCCTGCAAACAACCCAAATTCAAAGCGATTTCATTTTAAGCTAAAAATCACGTTGAATTGAACTCAAGCTTGCAATAATTGTGTGAATAAAATTAAAGATAAAAATGCAGTAATAACAATACAATGAATACCAAACTTTTCTTTAATGCTTCTTCCGAAAATCGAATTTAAATAAAAGGGCTCCGCAAATTTGGTCTCTTTACATTCTGTAAAAAAATCGAATTTTTAAATTCGATCAGAATCTCAGAGATTACATCTTAAAAAAAATGCCATATTTTCACACAGAGGAATAAAGACATACATATATCATTCGAAACGGCAATATTTTAAAACCCAGAAGGAATCATTTAAAATATCAAGCATTTTTTGATCAAAAGTATTTCATTTTTTTAGGTCAATTGAGCGATGTCCGTCTGCCTGCCTACCAACTGTTTGGTAGACACAATAATTATCGCAAATCTTTATGAAACTTCTTAAAACTTGGCGCAGTCTAATATTGTACCTTCCATATAAATTGATCGTTTTTTTCAAACTTACATTTCTAATCCGTAGACTGCAGTAACTTAGATTTTAGTCAATTTCATTATTCTATAATGCTCGGCAAAATAAGAAGAATAATTTGCGAACGAAAATGAACAGAAATCAATGTTTCCTTTTCAACATCTGCGGTAGGCTTCAGTAAGTTTTAATTATACTTTATTTATTGTGTTGTGAACCTAGAACGTAGCCTACATAACGGACCCCATGGCCCCTCGCTCAGTTTTGAACTAAACCAAAAATTCCTTGGGTGAGGGTATAACTAAATTTTAATTTTTTAGAAATTGCAGCATTTTTTTAATCTCAATTCAAATAATGAATAACTTTTTTTAACTTTTTTTTAAAGTTGGTCATATAATTTTAGTTTTCTTTTGAAATTCTAAAGTATAATTTGAATTTATAGTAGAAATACGTTTAAATTTAAAGTGCTTTAATTTAGTTTAAATTAAAATAATTTTTTGTTTAAATTTGAATTCTTCACTTTTCGTTTGAAATATTATTGAATGGTACAATTTTGATGTTGTTAAATGCACTATAATATGACGTTCAAAAAACATTTGGAGTTAATAAGGAATATGATAAAAGTATGTAGTTTTTACACAGTAGTTGTAGCGCATAAGTCATAATTGCATTTTTTATAATGAGTAATTCAATTCAAATGATGCAAACGTTTATAAAAATTCGCTATCTTGTAAAAGAGAGTTCTTTCTTATTATGAATTTCCCACTCAACAACTTTAGTGATGAATTCAAAAAGTGATGAACGAAAATTGGATTGGATTGCAGATGGAAACCGCTTTCGAAGAAAATACTAAAAACCTTGATACTGGCTTCAATATGGATCTACAATCAAAAAATATAACATATCAAAGAGAAATATGACATTTTTCACAATATCAGGACTAAGGATGTTAGAATGCTTGAATCGTTGAAGTCTCATTAGAAGCTTTGCTTGAAGCATTCTAAAGATTAATTTTTTTTAAAGATGGGTGGTTGTTCTCCTCACAATGGCTTGGATTGGTTCATGTACCGTTTTAACACGGACTTTTATCACAGGAGAAAGTTTGTAAAAGAATGTGTGAAATGTAAATGATATGTCAGAAGCAGTGTATATAAAACCACCTAACAAAAGTCATGAACTTACTAGAAAAATCTCTTGAAATAATTTTTATTTAAATAAAAATATTATGCAAGACTTTTAGACGGAAATTCGTAATTTAAAATAAGAAATTGAGGAGAAAATTTTCATATGAATTTACAAGTTATCTATTTCAAAGTCATATTTTTTAATTAAATCTCAATTTTACTTCTTTTTCAACTAGATTTAAAATTTTCGCTGTCAAATGAAAAATGCCTTTAAAAAATTAAAAATTCAAAGTTTTTCTTCTGAAGACTTAACTTTTATTTTAGATCACATTAATTTCAACTTAAAACACTTGGACAGACAGAAAGAAGCAAAGTTGAACACTTAAAATGATGATTAATCCAGTCTTCACCATTTCAAATAGTGTTCCAATTTCGTTAGTTAGGATTTCAAATTTTGGAAAGACATGAAAAACCCAAATTATGTTCATTATATTGAAAACTGCAGAAGTAATGAAAAGATGTTATAAAAAGATGCTCGTCTTTTAAAATTATTTTAGCTTTTTTACTAAAAAATTAAATTCTATTATAAATTTATATGAAACAGTTAATATTTCGTCCAACCATTCATATCAGCCTTCAATTAAAAGACTAATTATATTGCTACCTTTGCACAGTTAATATACTGCGGCCATTTAAAATACTCAGTGGGCAGGTTAAACTTTTTAAAAACTTCAAAACGCACATTATGTTTGAAATGTAAAACAAATCAATATTCTTCGTAAAAACAGGGTTTATTTAAACAATAGTCCTCGTATTCTCTTTGGGTTTGGAAACTCACTCCACTTGAAAAATATTAAATTAAAGCAATATAAACTTAAAGCCTTAATGCTTACAATTACAATCCTGAATAAATAAATTACATGAAATAAATTAAACCTACAATTTAGTACCTAAAATGTACTTTTACAAAAGCTTCGGCAATGACGCCAAATGACCATTGTTAATAATACAATGCAATATATTATGTAGAATCATTATTTGCGATCCCAACGGCTTTACAGATTTTCTATAGAAATTGCTAAGTTTACAGCGCTCGCATGCTTAAAACGAATGCTGCTGAACAAATTTCGGTACAATGTTTTAAGTTTATAACGAATAAGTTGAAGCATCTTGGATGAAATAATTTCATAGGAACTCTAGCAGTCAGCCACCATATACCTGAACTAAAATATATGAGGCAGAGGGGAAATGAGACAATGTGGGAAAAGGCTTCTTTGATTCCAATTAGATAATGTAGAACTCAGAATATGTCAGCTTCGAGAACATTAATGATGGAAAAGGACGAGCCGTTACCAACTGATATATTGAATTTGAGTCCAAGTTGGTTTGTTGTCCTCTAAATAAAATTTAGACATTTATGAGTCGCTACTTCAGCGTTGAGATATAGATTAAGGTTAGATTAAGGATTAGCTATAAGGTCAATATTTTATACATAGGGGGCGACGTTAACTGTTTTGTTTTTTTACTTGAATAAAGTGAATAAAATCTTTAAAAACACGAATTTGGCTTATAATGAACTAAAATGTCCCACCCCTTTGAATTCGTTATAACCTTATTCGACTATGGTAAGTTCAAGATTAGATTTTTGGTATGGATAACATTCTTATAAATGGACACACCCAAATAATGATGTAGCAATCCCATCGATTCGGTCACAAAGGGCTCTGAATATGAACATATAATCCTTGTGGGAGATCACTAAATTAAGCATTATTCCAACAGAAATGAAATGAAATGTCTTCTGTTCTAATAGTTAATTTGGTACGTGCATTTCGATACAACGCTATCACAAATTACTGCTTGTTTCGTTTATGACATGAATACAGTTGTTTGTTTAAATTAAATTAGTTAACAGATCCTCATACTAAGTTCTTTCGCGTAAAAATGTCAATTTCAACATTACTGATCCAAAGCTATATTTATAAAGACTTCTGATTCCCAATTGCTTCTTCACATAGTGACTGATGTTTTGCAACCAGAAAATTAACTCCTAATCAACTCTCCTTGTGTTTACATTCAAAAATATTCACGCACAATGAAATCTAATTTTTTTTTTTGCACTAGAACAGATAGCAGAATTTATATATTAATTATTTTGTAACTGGGAAAATTCACACATATTATGAAGAAACTTTTGTAGTTCAGAAACACTTGGAAAACAGGATCGGAAATGTAGTAAAACAAAAACATTTTTCACATCAACTTAATATGGGCCTTAGGGATGATTATACAAATCTTGGATTGGTACAAATCTTACAATATTTGTTGGGCTCAAATTTTACATTATTTGATTGCAGTAAAATGTCCGTACAAAAATGTTAAATTACAGCAAATAAAATAGAGACTTATCAAAAAACATTTTATTGCACACGACTGCCCTAAGATTCCTATCTGGGTTTTAAGATGAAATCGCTGGACAGCGTTTCACATTGTGAAGAAGTGGTAAAATTTAGTAATAAAAAAAGACATGCCGCGAGAAAAAAGTTTGACAGAACACGAAATAGGTAAAATAATCGCTTACAAGGACGAAGGATGCAATAGAAGAGAAATTTCTTATAATAAGCGCTCAGGAAGGGAAAAATGCTTTCTAACCGCGATGAGCAACAAATTATAAAAAGTGCCAGCGACACATCGAGAAGTTTACGCAACTTGCAAGGTGTTGTGGACAAAAATGTCCGCACCACCGTTTGGCGGACATTAAAGTGTTCACATTTTATAAGAAATGAACGACTGAGATGCATTCCAGCTTTAAGAACTGAATATAAACTTGCCCCCGTATGGACGTAAACATATGAACACATAATGGTCATCCGTAAGCCACACAAAATTTTTAACCGATTAAAAATTGTGGGTAATTTTTTCGGATGAAAAAAAAAATGGAATTTAGATGGTCCTGATGATTTTCGGCCTTATTGGCATGATTTGAGGAAACAGCCGAAATTGTTTTCCAAGTGAAATTTTGGAAATGGAAATGTGAAGGTTTGTGCAGCATTTTCTGCAGCAGGATGTTTGAAGTTGGAGTTTGTATCCTCAAGAATGAAAAGTGCAGGTTATATCCGAGTTTTGGAAAACAGACTTACCCCATTTCTGGATGAAAATGGAGAGATTGGATTTTCCAACAAGATAACGATACAATCCACGTCAGCAGAGACAAAATTCCGGCTTTCCTCTAAAAGAATCAATGTTTTGAATTGGCCAGCGCTTATTAGATTCACAAGCGTCAGGATCTCGTAAAAAAACTTTGAATGAGACTATGACTCCTGCCCAGTTTGCGGCCAATTTCTCTTCCACTGCAGCTTCCTTCGTCCTTGTAAGCGATTATTTTACCTATTTTGTGTTCCGTCAAACTATTTCCTCACGGCATGTCTTTTTTTAGTATCGAATTTTACGTTTAGAAACTCACTAATTGAACTTGGCATAATTGTTAAACACGATGAAAAGAGATTTATCGCTAGAACAAAAGTACCGTTATCTGCACAAATCCCAAAGCATGGAAATAAATATTTTGATAGAACATCACAACAACAAAGAATGTATCGTTACACAAATAAAGCAAATTAATGGGTGGCCTTACAAATATGAAACGCACCTTATTATTGGCTTGTTCTACATTCGTGTTTAAGTTTGGCACTTTCAAATGATCGAAAGAGAAAACAGTTTTTTAATACTTCAAAAGAACGCATTTAAGTGGAAAGTTTACATATACGCCTATGAGGAATATTAACGCTCAAACAACTTTGAACTAGATGCTTTTAGATTATACATTATTTCTCTGCATTATCCGACGTGTGACTTTCTAGTAAAAATACCTCTCCCCGTGACTCTTTAATTAAAAATAAGTAATCATATTCACAATTTATTTGAAGTGCAATTCTCAATGCATACGACCAATTAAAATATTGTGTGTATTGTACATGTAAGAGATATATCTCAAAATGATTTATATAATATAACTCATGAGAAAAATCAGTAAAATCTATGTGGTGTTAAACTAAATTTGAAAAGAGTTTTCCGATTTAAAATTTTCTTTTTATTAATTTATTTCACTTAAACATACATAATTCTTATTTTTTTTTTCTTATTAACAAAAAATGAAAATTAGTTTAAAACTATTAAATTAAGATCAAATGATAAAAAATGTTGTATGTAGTAGTATGATGACGAGAGTTCGGTTTTCATGTAAAAAATAGATTAAAATATTAAACAATATACTATTGTTTCCCTTTTTTGCTTTGTATTACGTGTAGAGTTAAAAAATTATAAAATGGCGATATATTTATAACATAAAAATATGTTTTAAAAACTAGATTAGTATGCACAATTGATTATTATTCACCTAAAATGTATAAAAGGGAAGATATGAAGTTTCAAACATCAGGGAGTGCGATTTTAACTGCTGCTTTCGACGAAAAGAATAGAAAAATTTACATTTTTCAACGAACTTCTGGATCCCTTCAAAAGTATTTTAATAAAAATATAATTTTTTTTTAATTATAATCAAATAATTGGCAATGAAAACTGTACAAGAGAAAAAATGTTCAAGTAGTAATTTGTTGAAAAATTCTCAGTTTTCTAATTATATGAAATAGTTTAGTTTAAGAAATGTTTTCTATAGTTTTTGCTTTGCTTTTGTAAGAATTTTTTTCTTTTATCACTATAAACGGATTTCGAGAGATAGAGAAAAAGTTATCTTTTTCTTGCAACAAATGCATGATTACGTTTAAAATTAATGATTTGTTTATTGTTTACATTCAAAATGTCCCTGTAGTTATGAGAGAAATATATTTTCTGTTTGTTTGTAGAGGGTATAATTAATTATTTCTGTATTTTCCATTGGATAGACAATCTTGATTGTGGAATTTGTGGGTTGGTGAAAGAAATTTATTAGATTGCTTTCTTCTACCTATTGCTTATAGATTCCTTCTTACCTTAAACAGTAAGAGCTGAGAGCAGACATCAAAAAGAAAATATTATAAATTACGAAAATGTTGCTATTTTTAATACATCCAGTGAAGTATTTGGGTTTAGCTAACTAGTAATACACATTTCTCCGATTTAAATGTTTTGCGAAAATCTTGAAAATTACTTCAATTAAGAAGTTGTTCATTAGGATGTTGTTTCATCAGAGAATTTGTGATGAAAATTATAACATTAATTTCTTTTTAACAGAATCAACAATATTAAGCTATTGGGAACCACCAACTAGCGATGTATCATGTGATAAAATGTATTCATCATAAGGACATGACTAATATGAAAACAGGGGAATTCTACATTAAAGAAAACATGTTGTGCTAATGCCATTTTATGTAGAAAATGACAGTATCAATTTTGGATTCCAGCAAAAAATGTAATAAGGGGTTATATATCCTCTTGCAATATTTCCGAGATAGTTGACTTAATCGAATTAATGAAGACGAAGCACACTCTACGTTGTAATACAACTGTACCAGAAGTTCATTTATTCTTCCCAGGCATTTCAAAGATATAGCAGTTCCAACTTTTCAATTTTTATAGAGAATACATGCACGAATGCAAAATTATATAAAAAAATTTTAATCTGATTTAAAAAAACATTGTTTTTAAGTCCAAAGAAAAAAAAAACGCCGCTATCGGTAATCTACTTTTTGAAACCTTGAGAAAACGTAGAAGATTAAAACAGCACCTTCTTATGTGGAATATATTTTACGCAATGTGGAATACGCTAATCCCCGTCATCAACTCTATACAATGCAAGAAACAAACACATATTTTAATAGGAGATGAAAAACGAAATCTAACCATTACATGCGAAACTTTTCTGAAAAAAATGTTTATTTGTCCGGAAACTTGATCATTTTACTGCACCTCTCCAGTATCAAACTGAGAAGAAAGTACTATCTCATGAACTAGTGACATATCAAATGGGATTAATTCTAATGGAGCTGGACCATGATCTAGACAAGATATTTTTAAAAACAAATTTGATAGTATATCTATAAAAGTGTATGATGTGATAGTTAGAATTTATTTTATATTGTTAATTGTTATTTATAGCAATTATTATGCAGCTTATTGAAAATGAACTTGACCAGTCCTAACCAACATATTTCCTTATATATTTCTCTATGGTGCATTTGTAATTTGAAAACTTTATAGCATTAGACCTACTATATATAGCGCCCCAATTGTTTTTTTTTTACTGATCCTTAACTATTCTCATAGCGGCAGAAAGGGAAAGGGCAGTTGTTAAAAGTTATAGTCATTTTATAGAGGATTAAACTATTTCTATGGTACATAAATAGTAAATACCTTCGAACTCTAGAATTTGTCCTACAGTTATTTCTAGAAACGTAATATTGCCAGTAAATCCAATCAACCACTATCAAACTTTATATTGCATGACGCTTTAGAGAGATCATAGAGAATTTAAAAAAATATATTTTTCATTTCGAAGATTAGTTAAAGCAACGATCAAATAATAATGAGATCATTTCCACAAGGCAAGTTTGATCTATCCGAAAAAAATACATAAATAGGTAACACATTACACTATTTTTCCCCACATTTCTCTTAAATAAAATATAACTTTTCAAAGAAAAGTTAAAAAAAAAACACAAAAGTATAACAAGACAAGTTTTCTTAGAAAATCTACGACGGTGGTAAGGGTGTCAATTTTGCCATATACGTTGTGGTGGCATTTTCCGTAGGATGCACTATTATCGGTGTGGCTGTCGCATAGTTTTGTACATAGATTGTGGTTGGCGGAGGTGGATGATGATGGTGCGGCATAAGGTTATGAGTTTCCGCCGTTGGCGTTTGATTATCACATGTTGATGGTGGATTGGCTTGTAGTATAGCTGTATTTGTCGCAGACGACGATGATGATGACGACGATGTCGTGGTTATGGCATTGGAGGAAAGTGTTAATGTTGACGCTGGAGCTGGTGGTACTATAGTGTGATGATGATGATGGTGGTGTTCCAAATGCATGGGTATGAGTGGTATTGCCGTTTCACCGGTGGTGGCCACCATTGTCGCAGACTGTGCCGAAGACGTTGACATTGAATTCTATATCGAGTTGAAATTAATACTCTGTAAATTCATTGCGGCTGCCGGATTGACATTAATGGTACCCGCTCCGGCACCACCACCAGCTCCCGTCGCATCAATATAACGTTGCCGGGACATTGAATGTAGACTGGTTGGAAAATCCATATGGCGGGTATCTAAGAAACTCATTACACCCATTGTGGGGTGGGTTGTAGGACCAGTGGCAGAACCAGCATGGTGGGGGGCGCACATTAGGGACGGCGTGGGTGTTTCCGACGACGGTGGTATCTGCATATTGAGAGCTGCCGTTTGGGCCGCTGCGACTGCCGCTGCCATATGGTCATAGTTTTCATTGGTATCATCTGTGGTATTGTCTGGCGGTGTGGGAGAGGGCGAGAGATTCGGTTCTTGTTTGACCACACGTGACTTTATACTGGGTCTTGAGACAGGATAGCCCCGCTTTTTATACTCCAACCACAATGTGCGGTTGTTGACCCCGTAAAGACGAGCTGCTTTGCAAAACCCAATGCCGCCCGAGCGAACTGCCTCCAGTGCTCTTATAAAGTTCTCATCTCCTTGAGGATTAACAGAACGTTTTCGCTTTATATTGGAATTATTCGCGGAATTGCCGCTACCACTGCCGGTAGCATTACCCACGGGTGACGCTGACGGCGAGGGTCCTTGACTATATACTGTTTGCACCATGTTGCCTCCATCGTTTGGGGACGGCGGCGACATGTTTTGAGCGGCTGCCACCGCCGCTGCTGCCGCTGCATTGGTGTAGCCACTCACTGTAATAATTTGAGGAGAATATGCCGAATTCTGTTGGTGCTGTTGCTGATATTGTTGCAATTGCTGCAAATGCTGCTGTTGCTGCTGCTGTTGTTGCTGACTGTTCACAGCATCTTGCTGTTGCTGCTGCTGACGCTGCTGCTGTTGTTGCTGCTGGTGTTGTTCGCTTGACGAACTGTTGTTATTCTGGGTGTTTGGATTTTGATTGTTGGTGTTGCTATTTCCAATTAAATTGGTGGGACAGGATGGCAGCGAAAAGCGTGAATAATTCGATTCAACAACCGTCCATTGTAAACCTGGGAAGGGGAGAGATAGAGAAGAGAGAGAGAGAGTTGGTGAGAATTTAAGTCTTTCATCATCAACAGAAAACAAAGAGAGCCATCTCATCGATTGCATCGTTTGTAATTGAAAAATAAATTACAGTTTTACTTGCAAAACTACTATTTTAACGGTATTTCTAAATCTGCATAAGAGGTTATAATTTAAATTTTAATTGAGAAAGAGAGAGTTCAAGAAAAAAAGAATAAATAAAAGAAACTTAATTTCACAAATTATTTGCCATTTCTTTTATTGTGGATTTTGGAAAATACATACGTTATTTTCAAGTAAATCAAGAGACTAATAAAAGAATCAACTCAAATTGTATATGAAAGTAGTAATAATGTTTTCTTTAAAATTCTTCAAACTTCTTCAAATCTTGTAAAGACTCTGTGCTATATTTAGCTCTCTCCTGTTCCCAAGTTTTCAAAGTTTGGCGGTTGACAAATTTCGTAATTCACGTCTTCTTTCGAATTTTCACTTTAAACGTTTCATTTTATTTTTTTTTTATCGCTTCTTATAACATACACAAAAACATTTATATTAAATTATAATAATAAGAAGAAAATAATGGTGCTTTTTGAAAAGTCCAATAACAACACAAAATTATTGTTGGGAGTATATGAGTAAAAAAATGCATATAATAAAAGAAAACTTAACGAAAAAGGTGGTTAAATAATTGCGAATCGCTGCGATTTTGTTGTAAACAGGCGAGACATTTAATAGCTACAGAGTAACGACACGAATTAGCCCCACAATATAAGCATAGAAGATAATCAATGAAGGGAAGAGTAATGAATAATAAATGTATAATGATGTAATTTCCAAAAATCTGGGCATTTTCAACGAAATTAATGTGTGTGCTAATTATAATTCGTTTAGAATCACTTCCGATATATACACATTTGAAAAATTATTTTAGAACTATAAGCTAAACTGATTTCTGATGCAAGCTTCACCATAAATGATAGTATAACAGTTTTGGATGAATTCAATCGGTTCATAAAGATTTAAATCAGTTCCTTCACATTTAATTGTCTTGTTGGTAAAAAATAACGGAGAGCAATATTGGTGCATTTATAAATTTTACTTTTTTATGGATTTCACGGGGAAACCAAAACCCTGTAAAAACATTTCATTTCAAAATACACTGTACGAAGAATATATATTTTGTTCATCTATTCCAAGTAACAAAACAAAAACTATTATAAATACAAATATAAGGACACTACTGCGAATTTTTTGCCAGATTCTTTTTGTTACAACAGAAAACACAATTTTCCGTTTTGATAGTTGAAAAAAAAAATCGTTAAATGCTTTGTCCAATTTCTATAGCTCATTGCCCTATAGATGTCCCATTGATGGCACCTTTTTCGATTATAAAGGCGAATAATTTTTTATCCTGCAAAAATTAAATTAAAATTATATACGAGTATACACACACATGGTCGAAAAAATAAGTCCACCTGCTTATTTGCAATTCTTTTTTATTTAAATAACTTTAATATGGTAATGCCTTTAAAAGTAAAAACAAAACTGGGTTTTCCACGTTGTTTTCACTGTAAGTTAGTTTTGTTTAGGTGTGATTTCAGTACTTGGCCAAATAATAAAAACATTGTTCAATTCTTTAAAGGCTAGTTATTTTACTGTTGTTTATCTTTATTCATAACAAAATATATAGTAAAAAAATCAGGGTCGAAGGGGTCGAAGAAGTCATTGTTCTCCGGAGGAGAGAAAAATTGTTTCAAGACTAAGAGAAAGTGGCCAAAGTCTTCGTTCGTCAGTCGCTATTGTTTTGTACAAAATGCTTTAAAGTCTAAAAAGTCCGTCGAAACTCATGGAAGAAAAAAGAAAAGAAAAAAACTTCAAAAACAACAGATATCCGTATTGTAACACTTGCGAAGAAAGACCCTTTTGTGTCTTCAAGAGCGATTTCAGCAGAAATTGGAAATGTAATTTTATCACGAACGGTTCGTCGTAGACTACAAGAAACACATTTACTAGGACGGATAGCCAGAAGAGTTCCTTTGCTTAGACAAAAACATTTAAAGGCTAGATTGGCGTTTGCAAGAAGTCATTCCAATTGGTTCGGAGGAGACGGTGAAAACAAAAGGCGAAACATTTTGTGGAACGATGAAACAAAAATTAATGTATTTGGAAACGACTGTGCCCGGAATGTTGGACGCCCTAAGGATAAGGAATTCCATGTTCGCTTTACAAAGGAGACGGTCAAGCACGGGGGCGGCAATATTATGGTCTGGAGTTTTTTCTCGTGGTATGGCTTGGGTCCGATACATCGAATTACCGACATTTTGACCAGGTTCCAATACAAAGATATCTTGGAAAATACGATGTTGAAAGTATGCTGTGGAAAATATGCCTCTTAGATAGACATTCCAGCAGGATAACGATCCGAAGCGTACTTCTAAGTTGGTAAAGGATTGGCTTCAAAATAATAATGTTGCCTTCTTGACTGACCAAGCCAATCTCCGGACTTAAATCCAATCGAAAATCTTTGGGGAGAGTTCAAACAAAGAATTGGAAAGGAGGTTCTTAAAAATAAGGATCAGTTATGAAATTTTGTTCAAAAAGCGGTATGAAATACCAGTGGAAATGTGCAGGAAGCTTATTGTCAGCATGCCAAAAAGAGTCAACAAAATATTTGAAAATAAAGGCGGATATACCGGCTTTTAACTCAGTCAATTTAGCAGAAAAAAAACTATATTTTTTACTTTTTTGCTTGTTTTAACTAAATGTGCTTAATATTTTGTCCAATGTTTTTTGATTAATTTCTTATTTTTTGAAAAATACTGAATTTGATTTTTGTTTATTATATTTCTAATGTTATAACAAAAGAATTTTTAGTATTTGTTTCTACTTTTAATTTAAATAAATTTTCGTTTACGAGCCTTTAAACAAAATATTTGGTTTACTTATTATTTTGACCATATGTGTACATATTTCTTATTAGTCTTAATCTACAATTCACCATTAACCATAGAGTGTGGTATGATAATTAAACTGCAAACAATTTCACATTATATGACCATCAAATTTAATTCTCTGCATTTAATTTTTGCAAGATAAAAAATTATTCGCCTTTCTAATCGAAAAAGTAGCCAACAATAGGGCATCAATAGGGCAATGCGGGGAATATCACATTTGGTTGTCATTAGAAAATTCTGCAATCTTTAAGCATATGAAACAGAGGTGATAATCCTTTTGCAACAAGTTAATTTGAATTTAATTGGTAATGCAATTTGATTATCGTGCAGTAAATGTAAATGCCAAATTTTGTGCCCACGTTTAACAGTGCCCAGGTTTACCCAGGTTTACCAGTTCATATTGTCATTTCTCCTCTACATGATGACACCAACAGTTTTTCATTTCTATTATATTCCTTTTTCATGGGTATTTGCCAAATCCAACGGTGTTAGTTTTGTTGCTGCAGTCGGGAACAACTCGACTATATTTATAAAAATTGATGTTACAATTCTACCATTCCCAATTGAAATTTACAAAATGTAAATTATATTTCGAAAGTTAATTTTGAATACCAAACTTCCTACTTGGAATTCACAATACATCAATTTTTTCTATTTGAAATGGAGTTTAGACAAATTCATTTGAAATTCATAAAAAAAAAAAATAAACTAAAATCTATATCCAAAGGTATTAAATTGACATTCGAAACAGCAACTGAAACTCAATACACATCAGTTGATGTTCAAAGTGTATTAATTGAACTTAGATACAGATTGATTGATGTTCACAATACATTAACTCAAATGCAGACTATATCAGATTTGAATTTTAATTATTGTTTCAAAATTGTGTTTGTGTTTTAAATTTCAATAGATTCGTTTCAGATTTTAATTGATCTGATTTGAAAATTCAAATAGAATTTTCGAATTTTTCAATTCATATGATATTGAATTTCCAACGGAATTTTTGAATTTTAATCGATATTTTTATTTTTAATTGGAATTGAAAGGAAAATTGGATACACGTTCAATTGCGTATTTCTTCTCTAGTCTGTCGCAAAGTATTCCATTTTGAAACCCGTCTTCGATGGAAATGCTTAGATGACAAAACTATTTAATTCGGAATTTATCGCTTTTGAGGTATAACCGTTTTTCAAAAATTTACTATCTTGGAAATTTTCCATAACTTTTGAAATACATAGAATCTTGAAACAGTGCTTAGACGACAAAATGTGAAATAATGACATAAAAACAATAATAATAAAGAAAATACTTTCTTATTTATAACAGTATTCAAAGAGAATAGGCTGTTTTTATAAATTGCTGTAGATGCGAAATAGATGCAATAATAATAACGAGTAAACTCAACTGTTGTCCTAACTACATTTACGTCGGTTTTCCTTGCGACCATAGATATAATAAAGAACATGAAAATAGCATAAAGCTAGTAGTTAAAAACTGGTATTGAACTGACGCCACAGAACTAGTCCCTGACAAGGACTACTGAAAATGGTAAGAGACCAAACGTGCTTCTCCAAGCAATAATTACGACCTTAAATTAGATTCGTTCAATTCACATTTGTAGCTTCCCAATAAGTTAAGAAAATAAAATACGAAATATAGAAATAAATAGATAACATTCGTACGGATGTATAGATTACTTCGCTTCCAACCCATCTTTATTGGTTCACAAACTAGACGAAATGGATGGAACTAGTTCATATACCTAGCCAGCCTAATTGTTTTTTACTGGCTAAAGTCAGAGTGAAAAAAATGCTTTACATATTGTTCAAAACACGTCTCATGTTCTTTCAAAGGTACAGATCAGCTTAAGAAAGTCATTAGACAGGTTTTAAAAGGGGTTTCGCTTGTTTGTCAAATTACAATCCTGAATAAATAAATAAATAAATAAATATAATATTATAGCTCTCGCAAGTATACGCGACTACCCGACATATGACCGTGTATTCCAAGCTCTGTGCAATCATTTATCATTTTTTGTTCGGATGCAGACGTTCCTTCGAGTGTTCAAATCTACTATCAAAAGCGTTATTAAACAGTAGATCACTTTGGTTAGTATGGAAATAGGAATGCGTATAAATAAGCTAACGGAATGTAAGAAGACCATTCTCCTCCTTTAACACATTCCATGGTGTGTCGTAAAAGGTATTTGTTTTATTTCTTTTTAGTTGTCGTTACAACAGTTTTCCTTAACCTTATGTCAACTTAATAAAGGTAAAGATTTAAACAAGTTATTCAATAAGAAATTAAACATAGAACCGTGTTCGTAACAACAACATTTTGATTGCAAGTGGCCGTCGGTGGCACGATGGTTAGTAAACGTGACTATGGTCCGTATGATCGTGAGTTCTGGGCCCGATGCAACCACCTGAGTGCTGGCAAATACTTCAAGAAGTCATGAAAACTGGTATACGAAATTTCTATTCAACAGTTGAGTTCTATTTAGGGAATCTAAGCATAAAATGTGTGAAGTTCAGAGAATGTGAAAAGTTCCCCCATGCTTCTTTTATCAGGTTGTTCCTTTTAATACAACACAATTTTTCAAATTTCATATTTAATTTAAAATTTGTTTTGTTTACGCTGAAGTATTGTACACAGTAGTTAATGTAACAGTTATTCAAGGGATGTAGTAGCATTCATTGTTATTCTGATCATGATAATGATGCAAATCTTTTTTTCACAACTATTGCATTATAATGACGATAACATTTTCAATTAAAATTTATGGGAATAATAGAACGAATTTCATACACAGACATAAAATGCAGTATGGGAATGAGTTGAAGGTGGTGGAGTGAGTAGTAAAGATAAACATTGCGCTTGCGCTTACCTGAATGTGCAGATTGTGAATTAGGGGCATCATGTTCCGACGGAGTTGTGGCACCAGATATATCCAATGGCATTTGTTGTTGGACACCACTAATATCAACTTCAGGTTTCTAAAATAGAATGAAGGCATGTATGCACGTTTAGTTAGTGGCTGTTTGGAATGAAATTAATTCGTTTTATTTACAATTTGCATATGTACATGGCCATGGGTGTCATCCAAACTATCAGAATCTTGAGGGTTCTGTTCCAACTCATTAGCTGAGGCTTCCTTAAGTAGTTTAGCCGTGTGCAACGAATGTGCACCCAAGCCGCCAAGAGCGCTATTATTCGCCGAACTGCCAAATGTCATTTGGCTCATTTGCGATAAAGTTAAACCACCCGCTGTGGCAGCATCCAATGATGTGTTGTGATCTTCGGAATTAGTGCGGTCTCCTGAACCTACATACACAACGATAAGAATAAATGAGACGATGATTAATAGAGTTGTGCTGGTAGAAAATAAAACAAGTTTGTTAAGCATCCTACCGTTATTTGATGACTTTCGTAAACGTTTTCGTCTGGTAGCCGGTGAGGCGCCAGCGCCTAGAGGTGATGGTGTGCGTCTTAATTGTTGATGATGTTGCTGCTGGTGTTGTTGTTGTGTCGTCTGTGTTTGGCTATTTTGTAGCTGAGCGTGCAATTGCTGTTGTTGCTGCTGCTGGTGGTGATGTTGTTGCTGCTGCTGTTGCTGTAATTGCTGGTGATGTTGCTGGTGCTGATGCTGCTGCTGTTGTTGCTGCTGTTGTTGGTGCTGTTGTTGCTGAAACTGTGATTCAGTACTACCCCAAAGAGAATCACTAACACTGCCCGCACCACTACTACTGCCAAGACCACCGCCCGCACTACTGTTGCCACCGCTGCTCCCACCACCACTCACCACATTGTTACCCGCGCCGCTGCCCACTAATTCGGTTGCCTCATTAGACGATTTACTTTCTGACTTTGTTAAATTGGCAGGATCCGTAGGCATTTCGGCTAGACCTTTGATTTTAAGCATTTCCGCCGTTTTCAATATATGGGGCAATTGCTCTTGGGACACATTCACCTCGCCATAGTACATAAAGTCGACCATTGTCTTAAGATCGTCATATTGAACGTCCTTCAATATAACAATGGGATGCTGACACGGGTTGGTTGTGAAGAGGGTCTGAAAAGTTAACAAGTTAAGTAAATATGTATGAAATTTGGTCAATAATGCATAAATTAAAAAACGCTTCTGTTGAAATGATAAAAAGAATTAAACTTCTACAATTTTAAGTCCTTCTATTACTATTAGTTCAACAATGCTATTATAAGACTATGTAGTTAATAGAAGAAAGATGTGCAACTTTGCTTTAGAAACAAACTAATAAAATATGATAGAGCTACACATATATAGTTTTGAAATTTGGAAAAATTGTAATATGAATATGGTCCAATAGTAATATATCCTGCCGGCTATTAGTCAAAATAATTCAACAATATACTATCGGGTTGTTCGGAAAGTTCTTTCGGTTAATTCGTTAGTTCACCATACGTCACTTCTCATGACGAGAGTTTCTTCAAACACTATTATAACTTCCTCCCGCACCTTCTCTAAGCTGTTTACTATTTTTTACTTGTGGTGTACTGAGCGAAAAGATCATTTTATTATTAAGAGCATATACAGTGTGTCCGTTGGGAAGGTATACTACTACTTTGTTTGCTTATAATTTTTGATTAAATGAAAGAGAATGGATTTTATGTATATTGATAACTGTTTTATTTAATGTCGGCAATTATGTATGGAATACAATATCAGATAAATGTCCGCCTCTGTTAGCCTCACAAATGCGAGCCCTTTTGAGCACATTTTTCATTATATTCTTACACATTTCACAAGGTATTTCATTAATTTCATCACGAATATTTCGTTTGAGTTGCTCAAGTGTTTCTGATTTGTTTGTATAAACCTTGCTTTTCAGATATCCCCACAAAAAGAAGTCCGGAGTAGTCAAATCAGGCGACCGTGGAGGTCAATCGACATCGCCATTTCTTGAAATAACTTGTTGTGTGTGGAAAGAGGTCTCGCAGTAATGCCATTGTAATCCTGACTGTATGCGATGTGGCACCGTCGTGTTGATATCACATGTTAATCAAGCTCAAAGTATGCAGTTTTGGCGTTAAAAAGCTTTCAATCATATCACGATATCGCTCCCCATTGATAGTGACCGTTGCGCCGTTTTCAGTTTCAAAGAAGTAAGGTCCAATGATTCCTCCTGACCAAATTGCACACCAGACTGTCATTTTTAATAGATGCAAAGGTGACTGATGAATAATTTGAGGGTTTTCCATTGCCCAGAACGGACTATTCTGTTTATTCACATATCCATTCAAATGAAAATGTGCCTCGTCACTCATTATGATTTTTTTCATGGAAATCGGGGTTGTCATGGCGAGCTGTAACATCCTATTCGCATATGTATGGCGGCGTAAATGGTATTGTGGAAGAAGCTCTTGTGTTAACTGAATATTAAATGGAAACAAATGCAAATCCTTGTGCAAAATTGCGGCCAAAGTTGTTCTTTGAAGACCAAGCTCCTGAGCACGGCGTCCCATTGAGGTTGATGGATTGTTTTGAACACTTTCTTGAGCAACAGTAATGTTTTCAGCCAATCTTATAGTACGCTGTGGTCCATGCTTGGCCCTATCAGCTACAGACCCTGTTTCTTCGAAATCATTCACTACACGATAAATAGTGCGTCTTGTTGGCACCTTGTTTCTCCCAAAAATTTCACGTAACTTTCTCATCGTCACAGTAATCGATGATTGATTTTGATAAAATGTTTTAACTATTAAAACACGTTGGTTTATCGAATATGTTTCCATAATAAATTTGCCACGCCTCTACCTCACGACCGTCAAATATGAACTGTCAAGACTAATGTTTACCAAAATGGCGGCAAAACAAAGTAGTATACCACCTTCCCGACGGACACCCTGTATTATTTCCGAAAAGGAAGAACGGCTGCTGACGGCAGCCTGTTTATGAAGAAAACGGACCAAATGAAGTCCCACTGTCACCCCCGTCCGACTATTACCTATTTCACAGTCTAAGGCCACTTGAAGGATTTGAATTTACATAACGACGAGGAAATGAAAAATCGAATTGAACTCTTTTTTTCAGAAAACCTACGCGAGTTTTATGAGAGAAGAATTAAAAAGCTCCCAGAGAGGTGGGAATAAGTTATTAAAAACGGAACAGAATATGTAATAGATTAAAATAAAATGGCTTTCTTGTATATAAATTTGTAAATAATTTTTTTTTTAAACCCGAATGAACTTTCCGAACAACCCGATAGTTCTATGACTAGAAGTAGTATTTCGCAACGTTTTACCAAGGGTACGGGAAAGATGTCTTAACCGCATTTTGTCATCCATATGATCCACAGTTATGGAATCGTTTTCATGTACTAAAGTAGCATATACCTCCATTATGAATCTTTGTGAACTATTTACCGCACAACTAGCATTGTCGGAGCGGTTCTAAACTAGCGCAAGTTCAAGCATATTAAACAGCTTAACGAATTATTCCTTATATGACTTAATTAAATTAGTTTAAATATTGCTGACTGACAAATTCTTTAGAGCCCGAGCCAGAGAATTTCACCATGGATAATATAACGTAAGTAGCGTAGTAAGTAAGAAGCATAGATTCAGTTTTCGAAAAATTTCCTGATCGAATTTGACAACGATTTTTAGATATAATTGCAATCTCTTCAACTAGAAAGTTCCAAAATGTAGACCATCATGTTGCAGAAGTAACAAAAGGAAAACTGCTGGCACTACAGTTTATTTGGCAGAGGAAACCGCAGCATCAATCTTGGACATTAACTTATATAGAAACAGGGCGTCATGGCGACAAACAAAAAATCCTACTACGATATATGTATCATTCCTGATAAAGACTATGATTAGAAAAATTTTTATAAGAACCGGATTCAACATAAGGTAAATATCGGACTTACGGATTACTCAGCTGCTCAGCTGTAAAAACAAATATAAAACGGGTATATGATATTCTATTATATTCTGATATTCTGGTATATTCTAATGTCAAATTAGGGAGGATGAAGATATTCTTAGTTCAACAGTAGGAAAATGCAGTCTGTATAGCTCCACTTCCAATAATGGAATGGAACCTGATTAAAATAAAGCGAATCAACTTGATTTCGTGGTAATGGATGGAATGAATGCTTCTTACGTCATAACAACATATAATCGTATCATCGCTTGGTTAAAACTAAAGCACGCACGAGATTGAGCAGAAAGAAATGTACGTTAGAAAATATATTGAAAGCGAGACATCGGAAAATTGCATCCCCTCGAGATAGCCGCCACAACCAACAATGAACACTCCCAATTGCTATGACACAACGAACTTAATCTCCATGTTCCTGACAACCAATGGCAACATATTGAGTACTCAAATGCAACTGCGGTAAACATAGCATGAAAGAATAAAAAATGGCGCTCAAACAAGATCCTTTACGATGAGGAAAAGAATGCTGCGTATGCAGCAAGGAAATTCTCTAAGGAGAAGATAAAAAGGAAAAGAAACAGTAATGGAAAGATAGCGATCGCACCAATGTAGAAAATTACAGGATTGGAGGTGACGCCAGAAAAATTTACTAGAGATAAAAAATAGAAAGGGGTTCCTCTCCTATAGGGACAATGAAGGAAATCTGAACACGAATATTCAGAGAACCGTTATAAGAACACTTATAAACGTTTAGTTCCAGCAACACAAATGCGCAAGTGATGGAAACTAACCGTATTAAAAACCAGGTGATCCAAGTGTATGCATAAACGCAAAAAAATTCAAATCAAATCCTAAATACGAAAAAGTAGAAAATCGTTGGAAGATAATTTCATAGTTTAACCCGTTTTAAGTCTTTTACAGCGTTCAGAGACATAAATATATCAGTATATAACAAACACAAAAATTTGTTAGGTCTCTATATTGCCACATCCTGGCCTCTAATTAACTATCGATCCAGAAATTGTCTTGATTTCGAACTACTTTATCTTATCCGTCTTATCTAAAAATACCTTCTTGTATGTTCTAGAATATACACATATGGTCAAAATAATAAGTACACCCTATATATTTTTTTAAAGACGATTAATTTAAATTAAAAAAAAGCAAATACTGATTTCTTTTGTTATAACATTAGAAATTAAATAAAAAAAAAAAACAAAAATTAAATTCAGTATTTTTCAAAAAGTAAGAAATTAATCAAAAAACGTTAGAGAAAATAATAAGTACATTTAGTTAAAATAAGCAATAAAGTAAAGAAATCAAGTTTTTCTGCTAAATTGACCGAGTTTCGTTATAAGCCGGTATATCCACCTTTATTTCCAATTATTTTGTTAACTCTTTTTGGCATGCTGACAATAAGCTTCCTGCAGGTGTCCACTGGTATTTCATACCAAGTTTTTTGAACAAAATTCCATAACTGATCCTTATTTTTAAGAATCTCCTTTCCAATCCTTTGTTTGAACTCTCCCCAAAGATTTTCGATTGGATTTAAGTCCGGAGATTGACTTGGCCAGTCAAGAAGGGCAACATTATTATCTTGGAACCAATCCTTCACCAACTTAGAAGTATGCTTCGGATCGTTATCCATCTGAGAGGCATACTTTCCACAGCATAGTTCAACATCGTATTTTCCATGATATCTTTGTAGTGGAATCTGGTCATAGTGTCGGTAATTCGATGTATCGGACCGACATCATACCACGAGAAAAAAAACCCCCAGACCATAATATTGCCGCTCCCGTGCTTGACCGTCTTCTTTGTAAAGCGAACATGAAATTCCTTATCCTTAGGGCGTCCAAGATTCCGGGCACAGTCGTTTCCAAATGCATTAATTTTTGTTTCATCGCTCCATAAAATGTTTTATCATTTTTTTCACCGTCTCCTCTGGACCAATTGGAATGACTTCTTGTAAACGTCAATCTAGCCTTTAATTTTTGTTGTTTAAGCAAAGGAACTCTTCTGGATATCCGTCCTAGTAAATGTGCTTCTTGTAGTATGCGACGAACAGTTCGCGATGAAATTACATTTCCAATTTCTGCTGAAATCACTCTTGAAGACACAAAAGGGTCTTTCTTCGCAAGTGTTACAATACGGATATCTGTTGTTTTTAAAGTTTTTTTTTTTGGGTCTTCCGTGAGTTTCGATGGGCTTTTTAGGCTGTATAGCATTTTGTACAACAAATAGCGATCGATTCATAGTCTTTTTCGACCCATGGCAATTTTTTTTACTATATATTTTGTTATGAATAAAGATAAATAACAGTAAAATAACTAGCCTTTCCACAAAGACTACAGCAGACTGCGAAAATATTAAAGAATTGGGCAATTTTATTTTATTTTGACCAAGTACTGAAGTCACACCTGAACAAAACTAACTCACAATGAAAACGACTGGGAAGCCCGTTTTGTTTTTACTTTTAAAGGCATTACCATATTAAAGTTATTTATTTAAAAAAGGATTGCCATGTTTACTTTCCGTTAAAATAACTAAAATTAAACATAAAGGAAAAATAATCAGGTGTACTTATTTTTTCCACCATATGTGTGTACCTTGTTGCCGATGTTGTGGTAATTTGAGCCATAATATCTGCATACATTCTGTCAAAAAAAAGATTTCAGCAATCTTCGGATATCACACATTATTCGCAGTTTTGCCAGCGAATGTCTCACAATTACGAGCCAATCCAAAATTTCTGAAGCAGTCTTCGGACCGGTTTTATTGCCCTATTATTTCAAAGCATGCTTTTATTTTTGTTTTTTTTTAATGTTATAATTTAATGTAATGATAAAAATGTTTATGAGTTTTATGATTATAACTCTGTAAAGGTCCAGAAGTGCTGAGAAGCGCTACTGCCTACTGCCATTCTGTTATCCCACTTAAAAGGAAATGGTAATCATCGCTACAAATTTTTTATCTCCGCTTATTCTGAATATATTAATGATGCCAATGATATTAAGTGGAAAATTACTGCAAGGCCAGAAATCGTTACAAAAGTGGTCAGTAGTGCAAAAGTGCTTGCTGCACTTTTCGAAAGTACCGATTTTGTTAAAACATTATGAATTCGCATTAGTGAAAACGGCTTAATAGGTGATAGATAGTTGCAATCAAGGTAATTTTGACATTGATGTTGAGCAAACAAGTAAATACGCTCGAATTTACTACAATTTACTACCAAGCCATTTAAAAAGTTTTAAATTATGTCAAAAAAACAAACAAAAGGCACATTCTACAACACTTTCAGACTTTACTGTAAAATTTTGTTTTCAATTAAACTGTGAGCAGCCTTTATTACAACATACCGACATTAACTTCTAACTTTTGAATTAGTCTTTTCTTTATATTTTTTTGTCTTTAATGATCATAATTTCATATTATATTTTTATAAACTTTATATTCATTTGCAGATGATTTACAATTATTCTCTAAGCTGTAGCATCAAATTGCTGATGTCCTGCAAAGTAATATTAACTATGTGTTAAATTTGATCTACTCGTGGATGACGCATAAAAAAACTCTCAATCAACATTACAAAAACAGAAGCTATACTTTTTTCTAATCATGATTTAAACTTAAGTTTATCTTATCGTGGTACACATATTGAAGTCGTCTATAGTGTACATTGTTTTGGAGTAGTTGCAGATGACAAACTAAGCTTTAGCTATCATGCGGATAATGCAGTCCGGCGTTTATATTATCCATTCCGAAGTTTCTATAACACTGTTTTAGTGTTCCCTAGATCTGTTAAGGAGAAATTGGTTCATGCATATATCATACCTAGTATTCTTTATTATGCAGAATTATATATTGGCACTAATAAACAAAATATGAGGGAAATCCAGATGGCGTTTAATAGAGTTATGAGTACCGTATGTTAGGCGTTTCTTAGACTGTAGTTTTAAAAATTATATTGATTTGAGGATTTGTTGTTATTTTATAAAGTTGTTTGATTTTGTGGTCCTCAATTTCTTTTCAAATTCGTTTAATTGTTCACATTTCACTCGTAATAAGCAGCTGTTTATTCCTAAAATAACAACTCTCAGGGGTCGTGTTTTTGTAGTAAGAGTCGCACGAATTTACAACTTACAAATTTTTTAAATTATGTCCTGATTCTTACAAAAGGCACATTCTACAACACTCTCAGACTTTACTGTAAAATTTTGTTTTCAATTAACCTGTGAGCAGCCTTTATTACATACCGATTATCTTATATTTCCAGATTATATACCGATTAACTTCTAACTTTTGAATTAGTCTTTTCTTCATACTTTTTTTGTCTTTAATGATCATAATTTCATATTATATTTTTATAAATTTTATATTTAATTTTTATTACTTGGTTTTTTAACTTATTACATATTGTAATTTATTTATAACTGGCCGGAAGGTTTTTAATTACGAGCCAGAAATAAATAAATAAACATACCTATTATCTTATATTTTCAGATTATATACCGTTTAACTTATAAATTAGTCTTTTTTCATACCTTTTGTCTTTAATAATCATATCATCTTTAAAATCATATTATATTTTTATAAATTTAGTATTTAATTTTTATAACGTCTTTTTAAATTTATATTATTGAGAAGATTAAATCTAACATATGAATTGCCGCATACGAGTATTGTAATTAACATATAATTGACCGGAAGGTTTTAAATTACAAACGAAATATATAAAGAAAACAAATTCTTAGACAATTAAAGCTTTTTTAAATATAAAATTTTCTTTCAAAATACAATAAAACAGCGTTCAATGTTCAAAGTTTTTAGCTTACTGATTATTTTGTTGTGCTCGACAATTTACGTCTTGTGGTTTGCAATAATCTAACACTGGAAAACCTGAAATTCAAATTTGTGTTATAAAAAAAGTCTACTTTGGCTTCGTAAGTAAATGACGACTTGTTTAAACTTTTTTTTGTTGCCACATTTGTTTGTAAAATATGAAATAATTTGCAGCAGCGCCATCATCGACAAATGCTAGCTGTGTCTATAGTGGTAAGACATCAATTTTTAAAGCTGGACTCTAAGCGGATTGGATCCAAGATTTCCAGCAAAGTATCAGCACCATTCCTTCCAAAAATTGCAATTCGACTTCGTACAGACTAAAACATTTGCTGCAATCTCTTTTAGTATTGCTCTAAGCTTAATATATAGGGTGATTTTTTAAGATTTAAGTTTTTCAGGTTGGCAGCTCTGCTTGGTAATGGCGTCCAAACGTCATCTGTCAAAGTGAAAAGTGTATAGTACACTCTGCCATTTCCTCATGGAATGACGAATGACCTACCACAACGTCTAATTTTTGGTGAGTGGGCCGCCTTACAAAAGCTCAATGAAAATCCGCTGTTTTATCGAAAAATTATGTTCAGCAATGATGCTCATTTCTTGCTGAGCGGATACGTACGCAAGCAAAACTTTCGGATCTGGAGTGATCAACAGTCACTTGTCATACATGAATTACCGATGCATCCCGAAAAAACAACAGTCTGGTGAGGTTTATGGGCTGGTGGCATTATCGGTCCACGGTGGAAGAAACGTTACCGTCAACGGCGAACGATATCGAACCATGATACGTGATTTTTTTTTGCCCCAATTGGCTGAGTTGAACTTGGTTGATATACGGTTTCATCAGGACGGTGCAACATGCCACACTGATCGTGAAACAATGGATATATTGAGGGATGAATTTGGAGAGCAGCTTATCTCTCGATTTGCCCCTGTGAGTTGGCCCCCAAAATCTTTCAATTTAACGCCTCTTGATTATTTCTTGTGGGGTTATGTCAAGTCGTTAGGCTATGTGGACAAGCCGAACACTATTGAATCATTACAGAATACCATAAGACGCGTTATTCGTGGAATACGAAATGATAGAAAAAGTGACAAAAAATTTGACTTTCCGAATGGACATTTTGAGACGGAGCCGCGGACAACATTTACATAAAATTATCTTTAAAAATTAAATGGCAAAGACCAATTTATCGATTCCAGTACAAAATTTTAATATATGATGCAAATTTGAGTGTTTTATTCGATTTAAAAAAAAAAAAAAAAACTACGATTAAAACATCACCCTATACTTTGACGCGCAGAATAAATGCACAACAGTGAAACCAAAATTATAACTTACCGAAGCTTGCGACCAGAAATTATGAAGGGAACATTCATTTTTTGCTAAACCGATAAATTTGTAAGGGAGGTACGAGAAGTCGGATATCAAGTTTTATCAAGCAATACGATAGAAATATTTTCAATTCTTAATTAGAATTTTTAGAGCAAAAATTTGAATTTATGTAGCTTTGTCTGAGATTAAGACCTAACTTTATTCACTGCTCGATGTTTGCCAAAATTGGTAGAATTTTGTGGAATTGAAAGGAATGTATGAACCTAAGGACATATGGGTTAAGTCTGTGATTTGTATGGGAAGTACCAGCAGGGGCATAATAACTAAACTAAACATGATTTGTAAAGAAATAATCAACAATTACAGAGGAAAAACAGAACTTCAGGAAATCTGTCAATTTAGGAGATACTAGAAGAGACGGATCAATATAACACATTTGTAATGGTATCACGTTCATATCTAACTTCAAGCGTTCGGGTGAAGGTATAAAAACTCCTAAAACATTTACTGGAAAAATAGATTTTATTTGAAAAGATCAAAATCCAAAATCTTCACGAATAATGGTTGATATCTGCATATTTAGAAGATTGTTGATACCTTTTTTTTTGACAGAATGTAGGCTCAGATATTGTGGCTCAAATTACCACAACATCGGCGGCAAGGCAACAAAATATACAAGGAAGTATTTTTAGATACGATGGATAAGATAAAGTAGTTCAAAATCAAGACAATTTTTGGATGGATAGTTAATTAGAGACCAAGATTTGGAAATATAGAACACCTAACAAAATCTTTGTTGTGTTTGTTATATGCTGATATATACGCTCTAAAAGACATAAAACGGAACAAACTATGAAACTATCTTCCAACGATTTTCTACTTTTCGCATTTGGGATTTAAATTGAATTTTTGGCGTTTATGCATACAATCAGAACACCTTTTTTTCAATACCGCATTTATGTCGCTAGAACTAAACGTTTATAAGTGTTCTTTCACCGGCTCTCTGAACATTCGTGTCCAGATTTCCTTCATTGTCCTTATAAGAGAGAAACCCCTTTCTATTTTTTAACTTTAGTCAATTTTTCTGGCGTCACCTCCAATCCTGTAATTTTCTACAGCGGTAACATCCCTATCTTTTCATTACTGTTTCTTTCCCTTTTTATCTTCTCTTTAGAGAATTTCCTTGCTGCATACGCAGCATTCTTTTCATCATCGTACAGGATCTTGTTTGAGTGCCATTTTTTCATTTTTGCATGCTGTGTTTTTATTCTTACAGTTGCGTTGCGTTATAAAAAAAAGAAATTAGTTCTGCCTAATTTCTTTTTATATTTTATCTTATTTTAAACAATTATTTGGTAAACAGTTTCTCGAATGACGACTTGAAGCATTATTCTGTGCAACCAATTTGAATTTAGTATATATTGCACTGTCAGACTTGTACAATTTTTTGTATGAGACATTTTATAGTTAATACATTTATCATACAAAAAAAAAACCCAACATTTTCACCTCACCTTTTCCCAAAAAAATGTGTCCATTTTGCAATTGCAAACCAGTTGGAAACAATTTACGACAACAGCATATTGGATTAGGGGACTCACTTAAATAGACAATCGATAGAGATTTAGCACAGTTTCCACTTTTGTCATGAATACGGGTATGTCGGCCAAACTCTGTCTACCTAAGAGCAGTATAATGGCAAGTTATTATCGAAAGAGCCGTTACTCATATTCCAAAAAATGAGACTCTTAATAAACCGGAAAGCATTTTAGAATAAAAGTTGGTGGATTTTTATTATAAAGGAGCTCCAACATGAAAAAATTGTAAAAGCGAAAAATATAAAGAAACGTATTTTTTGCATTTACAGGTATTCGACCAAACATTTTTCCGTCCTTTTGTTCTCAATTTTTTTTAGGCCCAAAAAAAAACTTTAAAGTTGAGAACTTAACAAAAATTCTTTTTATTTATTCTTTATTATTTCCACTCTTGCAATCTTTTCAGACTGAAATCTTTTGGAGCGGGTTCACTTAATATATATTTTTTAAGGAAATAATTCAGTTTTTACTCTTAAAATATAACTATTTTCCTTTTTGACTAAAAATACATTATTGGACATACTTATTTATAAAGGAAAAATTTGCAATTGTATCGGGCGGTCCTACTATCACACCAAAAGAAACAACTTTGGCGAAGGATTATTGTGAAATATGTAAATAAGGCCTAATTAAATTCGTATAGATACGAGGGCGGTCGCAAAACCAGCCGATCTGACAGTCAATAGTTTGAAAAAACATATTTTGGTGAAAAGTGGCAACCTTATAAGACATGTGTTTTAAATTTCAAGGTGCTACATTGTTTAGTATCTCTATTTGAGCCATCGAAAGTAAACGATCTCAATGAGTTTGTAAACATGAAAAAATTGGTCACTGTTATGTAATTCAATATCTCCATCTGAAAGGTCTCAATTCAACCAATATTAAAGCCGAACTACTCTTAGATTCTACTCTGGGGGAATCTGCTCCTTCGTTTATGACTGTAAAATATTGGGTAGTAGAGATTTGGTCGACCAATTAAGGTGTCCACGCCAGACACGATTAAGAAAATCCACAAAATGATAGGCATTTCAATAACTGCTATACATCGTATGTTGACCGAAGATTTGAAGATGAAAATGCTGAGCGCAAGATGATTGCCGCGCTTGGTTTTAATAAAACAAAAGCAGCGTCGTGAAGATGTTTCAGTTGAGTGTTTGACAATGTTTCAGCGCAATAAAACCGAATTTTTGTGTCGATTTATAACCATAGATGAGACATGGGTCCACCACTTCACACAGACAAAGGAGCAGTCAAACCAGTGAACTGGAATGGGAGAATCGTGTGCAAACAAGGTTCCATTTGCAGGTAAGTTCATGGCGTCTGTTTTTTTGGGTGAAATTATTTTTATTGATCATCTTCAGAAAGGAAAAACCATCAACAGCGAATATTTTTATTATCGAAAGAGAGGCCGCATTTGGCGAAAATCGAAAGTGTTGTTCTATCAAGACGAAGTTCCAGTTTACACATGCACCATGCAATTGCCAAAATTAATGAATTAAAGTTCGAATTGCTTCATCACGCACCTTATTTGCCAGATGTAGCTCCCTCGGACTATTTCCAAACTGGAAAATATGGCTCGACAGTAAACGATTTGCAAATAATGAAGAGGTGGAGTCTGCGGTTCATGGCTATTTTAAGGAGTTTGACAGCTCTTACTATAAACAGGATTATATAGAAGCTATTGATTATCGCTGAAAAAAGTGTTTTGAGCTAAAAGGAGATTATGCTGAAAAGTAAAGACATTTTTTCCCAACTTGTTTGAGTCTTCTCTGTTAGGTCGACTAGTTTGGGGATCGCCCTCGTAGTAGTAACTGCTGACTTTATGTAGCGAAAACTACCTTCTAAATAGGAAATAAACGCAAATAGATATGGATGTATGTTTCCAAAGAAGTTGAAATGCCACCAAAATTGTATAAAAATGTATTTCCGGCAGTTTAGATAAATCTAATAGAACAAATTATTATTGTCTTTGAGACATTATGAAGAAGAGTATGGAATGTAGAAGCCCATATGCATAGTAACGATCCGAGTGATAATATTGATATCACATCATATCTCATGCATGGGATGCAATGGAATTCGTTGTATTTCTTATTTTACCTTTTGCAATACTTGAAAGTATGTATTAGTCGTAGACTGACCTTATCATGTTTTACTTTTATCGTCAATAGAGGTCGTTCTATTATAGTATTACCTGATGTTATTATAAAACTTACCAATATTAGAGTTATTTCAACATAATACAATCAAGCCTGTTCAAGATCACTTTCCGCAAATGAATCTAATATTTGGCGCAGTAATTTCGATGTCATGTGTTTTGGACAAGCAACTATTATGCCTATGATCGTGGGATGCAGCAACCACGAACACTTGGAGTAATCGAGAAAATGCTTCTCAAACTGATTTTTGGAATTATCGTTAAACTTTGTCCCGTTGAGTGAGTCTAAATACAGAATGCGAGAAAGCTCACTCAATGTGAGGTGCTCTCCCATATCTCCTCCATGCGATGCAATAGAATGTTGATTATAGCATTTTTTTATCATCGGAAGCAACCATTGCGCTCCAAAAATTGGCATCATTTTCTTAAAAATATGGTCCAATTTAGGAAAAGTAAACATTTCAGAAATATGAATGTTCCGATATGAGGCGTATTACCACAGAACCTGAAGTGTTAAGATCATCAGGTTTAGTAAAACAAAATTAGTTTTCGAAGAAGTGTCTTCACGTACTATCGCAAACATATCAACTTGAAACCCTGGGGTTTCTTTTCGTTGGACTTCTGTTAGTAAGCTTATGCAAATCTGACACATTTACAATACTTGCCTTATTTAGGATATTTTATAGTCAATTTTTAACTTGTGTAAAATAGTAACTGCCCTCTTCCTCTCTTTTTTCTTTCTATGTTATTTTCTTTCTTCAGAACTTTTAATGAACGTTTTTTTAATGTAGTTATTATAGTGGCGATATTGTATTTTATGTTAACATTGTTTACGTTGTCTATTGATAATCGTTTGAATTTTAAGTGTTCCAAATATTAATCGTTACATCCTTGGCCACGACATGAAAATTGTTCTGAGATATTTTAGTGCAAATTTATGAAAGAAGTAAGTTCCTGAGGCAACAGTCCGAAAATTCTGCAGAAATAATATGAAACGTAACCCGCGATCTACACGCAACTATCGTTTCGCACGGTCGAGTGGTCAATCCACCGTGAAGCCACCATTTTTATTGAGAGGCGATCACTTGGATGCGTCTGACGAACGCCTCGAGTACTCGAAAGGCTGGTAAATGTTTGTCAAATTGCTATGCTTGGAATCGTAATTAAACGGTAAGCCCCTTTGGGTGAGTCTAAAAATAAAATGCATGTAAACTCACTGAATATGAAAAGTACATGGGATGCAAGAGGAATTTACTTTGTTAACAATATAAACCCCAAGTTTATATTATGGTTCCCCAACCAAATGCAGTTATAAAGCCAATAAAAAAGAAAAACCAAGTGTCGATAATGAGTTCATAATGTAAAATAGGTCTTTCTTCTATTCTTCAATAACATTCATTCAAGGCTTTTTGAAGCAAATCAAATGTAGTTGTCTGTCAATGGGTTTTTCGAATTCGAACCAAATATTAAAATCAGACTAAGATTTTTATTATTTCTGATTAAATACAAAAATCAAATACGGTTATACTGAAGGCAACCACGATTTTTTACTCATATTTATGGACGTCGAATTATGGAAGAATTTCACATTGATAACTACAAAAAAAATATTTTAAGGATATTTTGAGGAGTTGGGGACTTGGGGATCACCAGCGTAAAATTTGATCACGACTTGTGTGTCACGACCAAAAACTCTTTAGGTCTGATGTGTTTGGAATAGTTTCTGGGCTAGTTTAATTGTTATTATTATATCTTAACCGCAGCATAATCCACCCTTCTAGAGAATAACCACCTATATTTTCATTAAAATAGGATGCATGGTATAGAAGCCTTACTGTTAGATACAGATGATGTACATTTGTACATCTGCACATTTTTTCAGCCTCCTACTTCATTGATTTGGTTTGGTTTTAGTTGGTTCCACAAAATCTATTTCAGTGAGCATCTCAATCGAATATTTATACTGAACTGTTAATTAAGAACAGCAACTTCATAACTATTTTAATTACGTTTTTCAAACTATTTTTTTTTTTTTTTGATTCTGACTGCAACAGTTGTATTTCGATAATTTAAGTGTTATTTGCTTATGTTAATGCTTGGCCACGTCTAGACGGTACGATTAATCCGCCAAGGGATTTCACCGCGTTCATAGCAATAAACGGACACTTATTTATGTTCATTCTATAGGAAACACTTCGATTGAAGGATTCAAAAAGGGACGTCATAAAAAAGAAACTATAACGAAGTCAACAAATGTCTGACTAAGACCTGATGTCCATTTGACAATGTCTCCTTAAAACATATCAAAGATCTCAAAAATATTATTATGAAGATCAATTTGCAGTTCAAAAACTATTGTTGTTATAAAAGGAATAAATTACAATTCGTTCATAATTACTACTATCTCGAAAACTAACGCTCTAAATTGAAAGCTCTTTTATTATACTACATTTTTCTTCCCTGTGGGTCTGCGATATTCTATACGGGTTTAAAAAATTTTTAAATTATAAAAAAACGGATATTAATACAAAATTAAGGCTTATTAAGCGTTCTTTAACCTTACACATTAAGAAAATTTCATAACAAAAAATAGTTAAAATAGCAAAGTTACAATCTTATTTTGAATGAATTCTCTCAAAATAATTATTATTTATTTCAATTTATTGTATCGCATTCAAAGTATACCTCTTTCGAAACAATACCTTTATACCAACGAATAATCCAATTTTCAGAATATTTACCTAACCTTTTCCGGAAAAAAGACTTCAGCTCTTGTTATATTCCTATTATTTGTGGTTTGGAAGGAGAAAAATATCAGCCGGAGCCACATCAGATGGATATGGCGGTAGTTAGTTGAAATTTGTCGGCTTTTTGGCCAGAAATTCGCTCCAAAAGTTGCAGTGTAACCTGGCGATAACCCTGGCGTTTTTCAAAGAATAATATTAATATTCTGGCAAGTGTTCCGAGGTCACAACAAAGTGATTATTAAAGGCAACAGTCAACGCCTCGAGTTTTAATAGATCTTAACGAAGCTTTGTTTGGTTTCGACTTTTTTGGGAGGGGCTATTCCGAAGCTGAGTGAGTTGCGGCGCGAATGAGTTTTTGAGTAAATTTCGACCAAAAGTATAGCATTTGAAAGGCATTTCGATATTTAAGTAGGATTATTAGTAGATTCCAAAAATGAAACTTATTCCCCCGAAGTTGACAACAACTTAGAGCTGACCTTCAATTCTTCATTCCATTTTGATATTAGATTAGATATTGCCTATCCTCTTCTAACTGGCTCTCATCTTTCGTCCAAAGAATATACTGGCCTAAATATGTGTAATTGCAGCTATTATATTTAAAAAGGAGAAATAATTTAACCCGAATGTAGAATACAAAAAATATTCGTAATCGAAAAACTACTTCATTTTTGTGGCAAATTCATCAAAACTCACCTGAAAATATGAACTGCACGCCGACAATACAATCTTATGCGCCTGCAACTGTCGCCCTTCCGCGGCCAATGTTACATCCACCAGCGTGCCATTGTGTAGCAGCGACGAGCAGACTGATATAAAATTCGGCTGGTGATTATTCCAACGTAAACAAAATTGTTGCACAGACATTGTTAATGATGTTGGATAGCTTTGCTGCGATTTGATTATTGACACTTGTGCAAAACAAGTCACCAACGCTGAAACTGATGACGGTTGCCTCCCCGAAGTCTCGTGTTTACGAGGGTGGGGAGAACCACATGCGACGTTTAAAGGGTGGGTGCTACCGAAGATTATACGCTTCTTTTTTTCGCAGTTTGTAGTTCTAAAGAAATGTAACACCAAAATCGCGGAGAACGATGACGCAACCCTTTTTCTTTATGCCTCCGGCTTTGATTTGCGGCAAATGTTTAATATAATAGCTGTTTTGAGGCAGCTAAAATGCTGGTGAGGGCTTTTGTCGGACTTGTTCTTGCTCCGTTGGAATTTATTTAGAATTTATTTACTGCTTCTCAAATGGAAAATCAGAAAAATTGATAACGTTCGAATAAAGAATTTTCGTGGAGACACAAGTAGAAGAAGAAGCAAAACAAAATGCACATACAAATTCTCGCACAACACACCAAGGTAGTGTCTGTCTATGTGTGCGTACTTTGACGTATTGTCTGACGTCGGTTTATTTATTCTCTGCCTCTTCTTTGTGTGTTTTGTGTTGCTTCTCGTCCTCGTCGACGTTCTTGTTATTGTTGTGCCTACCAACAAAAAACACAATATGAATAAAAATAATTCTCACACCGTCCGTTGTTAACCATCTCGGCATTCATTTTACGTTTTCTTCACCCACTATCATCAATACAGCACAACAAACGCTCACACACAGCTTTTCGTAATCGATGCGTTGTATTAAACTTAAATTATTGTATTATTGATGAATTTATGCCTTTTTTAGCCAAATTTTGATTTATTAATATTCTTCCGCCGCAGCTATACCTTCGGATTACGATTGCTCGAAAGTTTGTTTTCCACCGTTTTCATTTGCCGATAAATGTTTTTATTACATTTTTTAATTTCCTCACAAATTTGCTCTTTTTTCCTTTGTTATTTTTTCACATTATTTTTGTTGTTGCACAATTAGTACCACAAACCTTTGGAAACTAAAATAGAATTTTTAACGCTGAGATAACGAAAATCACCGAACATTAAACGTATAATAAAATAAACTCTGTCATCACTGAAAGGTGGAAAAAGAAAAGATAGTAAAGAATGAGAAAACGACAAATGAAGGAAAAAAGGGGTGAGTATTAATACGACCATAGCTGCCAACCAGCAATGCGAAAAGAAATCACGAAAATGTTGGAAAACGCAAAAATAATATTTAAATTTACTAACTAAAGACTGGCTGTGTTTGAGTACAAACAAGAGCGGTAAATATATTAATATATACATATGTATATATATATCTCATGAATTAAACTGATTTAAAAGCATTGAAAAGAAATACTGCTATAAAATAAAACATGATTAGAACAAGCCAGCTTTTTGAAATTGCTTTACGAATACTGCTAAGTTTCATCACAAAAGTGGAAACCAAAGTGGTTTCGGAAGTGGCGACCTGGGACACCGAGAAGCCAAAAAATGAATGTTAGGGTACATCTGTTTATTTTTGGTGGGTGTGTGTGCGCGCAAAAACGAAAGACACTGAGGAGAAAGGACGAATGTTTACGTACAGGTAGTGATGACAACCTAATTAAGAGATATTTTGAAACACATTACTAATAATCGAATATTCCAACTGTAATTTTCTTTGTTATACAATTTTTGAAAATATCTCAAATTGTAATGTAATGTACTCGAAAGAAATACAATAGAGAAGCCAGGGGAAATTCACTTTTTCAAGTTTTTGACAAAATTATATGAAAAAAGTCTTTGTGTCTGGATGTTTGAAACTACCGGCGTTTAATCCTATCAATGTTTACTAGAAATTAATAAAAAGAAAAGAAATAAAATCAAATTTAAAATTTCCTGTAAAAAATGACGTACATAATTAGGGAACTTAATCCATTTAATAGAGAATTGGATGTAAGTTTTTTTTAATCTTTGATACCGCAATATTAAGCGCAAAAATGAAATAGTAAGATTTTTGTAAAACACAAGTTATTTAAAATATTGGATAAAGGCTTTTAAAGAAAAATTGTACTACTTTAGATGGCGTGAAACATCGAAAAAAGAAAATGTTTGTGCTAGTATCAAAGAATGTTAATCAGTGCGTTGCACAAAGGAAAATCTGGAAATTAAATGATACTGATTTCAATTTTTATGGCATCGCCTCACAAATCTTTATTTTCCCGTCTAGAAAACCAAACCGTCGTTACAGAAGGAACGTAAAAGTTGATGAATGTTCCCTCGCTCCACTCAGGAGATCTACAACGAATTACATCTTTGGAAAGAAATAAAGCAATGTAACCTATCTTCAATTTCGTTCGTATTTATTTTCCTTTTTTTGTAGGAAATTCGGTTCAAAGCAAGAACAGCCTTTCCAGTTTCCTCCTCAAAATTAGGCATAAGTCAAATATACCATGAACGAATCTCAATTAAGACCATTTATACTTTTTACGCTCCTTTCAAGCATTTGCGCATAATGCAAGATCTTTAAATAATTTATAATTTAAATAACTTTATCTAGATTTCTGCACAGTACATATACATCAGAATCTATAGTAAAATTCGAAAAATTTATGTTGAAAATGGGCTAGATCTAATTCCGTTCAGATTGATTAAAAAACGTAGCCACTTCAATTTAAAAATTAATTTAACTTTGAGAGATTTTTAACTTTTTTTTTAAATATTGACTGTAGGAGGCAAAAAATATTTCTGATAGATTTAAAACAAAGAACTTGTGGCAATGGTACAAAAATAACTGAGAAATGTAATTTAATGCTGGTGTACTGAGTCCTACGAAATCGGAGTAAATTAGATAAAGATAACAAATATCGATGGTTAATCCCACAGTCAAAAATCGCCAAAGCTAAAAGCTGTGACTTAGTGTTGGGACACTGTTAGTATGCAAATAAATTCCAAACACAGAGTTGTTAATTTAGGGATTTATTCTCACCCCTTCTTAATTTTTCTTTTTGACAGCAGCTTTTACGTTTTGACACTTTTAACATTTCCAAAAGATTTATTTTTAGCATTCCATTCGTTAAATACGTTAATACGTAGGGCTCTTCTGCAAGATTTAGTTTAAAAAAATGACGTCACTAACATACATAGTTATTTTAACATCAGCTTAATATCGAATTGTTCTCCTCTTTTTTTTACAAATTATGTTAATGATTGTTTCCAAAGTTTCCCACTCATTATTTGTATATATATTTAATAGAACTCATCGCATGTGCCTTTTAAGTAATAGAAAACCTTGAACTTTCATGAATGAACACGGTTGTTGCCACAAAAAAAACTTCCAAACAAATGCAAACGCCATAGCCGCCAATATTCTGGCTGCATACAGAGTTGCATATAACAAAACTGCCAAATTGCACAGATAAAAGAAACATCAATAAAGAAAGAAAAACAAACACATTTAAACATTTTTCATTAAAAGATAGTTTCACGTTTTTCTGGTTGTAGGTTTACGCCATAAAAGTTGCCAATAACGATTTTATTACATTTTATGTAATATTATTTTAGATATCGTAAAATATTCTTTTTCTGCCGTATTCGTATGAAAAAAAAATCCAAAATGGCGCGTTCCCATCTATATATTTTTTTCTGCACATCTCTCGCTACACAATTTTTGCCATTATCACAGACAGGTCACATTTTTTTTGCTTTCTTCCACCTTTGATGTGCATTTTTCAACAAAAATCTTATATACTTTTCATTTCATTCTCGAGGAATAACACGTTTTTTAGTTTGAATTATAATTTTATTACATTTATTACTTATATTCACATTTTTTAGCACAACGAAAATATGTTAGAGCAAGGAAAGGCAGACAGACTATTTTTTATGTAATGACAGGGGGCACAAAAACACGGTTGTATTGTATCGCTATGTCACAATGTTGGAAAGTATCATAATCAGGATAGTACATTTTTTAGTACGTTGTACGTCGTGTGTTGTGACAAACAATAAGTTTGACAAACTTACAGAAATCAATTGGGGTTAATACATTAATTCATTAGATAAAGGCAACGGGTTTAAGCGGATCTGCGAAAATTGGCAAATATTTAATGTGAAAATTTAAGTAAACGCTTAACATTTGGGTTCTGACGGATTTATGTTCTAACATGCCATGCGCATAAGTGATTTCCTTTCCTCTCATACACATCGCTCTTTTTATGGGATAAAAAGAATGCAGTACGAGGAACAATTTCGTTGACTATCAACGCAGAACTATATATGTAAGCAAAAATCAAACTAAGGAATAATGTATAACGTTCATGAGTCCTCAATTTTATGGAAAATCATATTTCATTTCATTTATTGAACAGTCTTGTAATTTAAAGCCTTTTGGCCAATATTAAACAAATAACAAAATGCATAAAATAAATAAGAATAAAAAGAACATGTTGCCCAAATTCAATGTATTTTTGAATTTTATATGAAAAATTCTTGTTTCGAAAATCAAGAGAGTTCGATAAATCTACATGTATGATGTAACCTACGACACACGTACTCGATTTCCATCCGAATTACATACTTACACAACTTTCAGTTAAAAAAATAAAAAAATTCAAAAAATGTTTAAGGCGGACGTGTCCACAGGACACTAAAAAGTCCATACTTGCCATCGTTTTGGTTTGTGCATCCTCAAGGGGAACAAATTTAATTGGGTATATAATGCAAATTTTTCAAAATTGTTGCCTTAATTCGAAGACATTCAAAAAATTATTCATAACGGCCCAATTTAAATGTATTTTAGTACAGCAGCAGATATACCAATATCATCACCTGTACATATTTTAGGGTATGAAAAAATACAACACTGTGTGAAGGTTGTTCAACACTGATGAAACAAAAAGTGTATTACTTAGTTTAACGGTATTTTGAACTCGTTCGGTCGGGCAAATTTTGTGGCATTGAGTCTTAATATATATGATTTAATTAAAAGTGAACATATTACAATTTATGCAATCTGTGAAAATGTGTTGCGGTATGATCTGTGGTGTAAAGATTTGTTTTATAGTTTATCGGTGACGTGGATGGGCGAAAGCAAACAAAAATGCATGTACGCATTATTGCTAATTGTGTGAGTGCTTGTGCGGGTATTATGGTCGGTGCAACGTTATAAGCCAGCCAGTTGACTTTCAATCAAATGACAATTTGCGACACTTCGATAACATTTTGCTAAATAACAACACAAATTTGCGGCAAATAGGTGAGTTATTTCTTTTTTTTTTTGCAGAAAAGCAAGCCGAGCCAAAAACTTTTGGCGGCGACAGTTACCCCACAGAAACTGCATTGATGGCGGCGGTGTTAATGATTAAATCGCAGCGGCTGAGATTCGACTATTAACGAAGTTGCATACACGAGTGATCTTTGAAAATCCGATATCACGATAAATCTGTCAGTTATAATTCTTTTTGGGTTGGAGATAGCCAATTTGGGTACTTCGAAACAAATTGACCAATGTTAAGAGAAGTGTAAAGGAGAAATATGATGTAATTTAGGAACAGGAACCATTATGTGGCCATTATTCGAAGGCGCAGTTATAGAACTTTATAATTATTGAGTTAAATTTTATTGTAATTTTTTTTTTTTTACTTTTTCTAGCTAAATTACGGAAAAGTTCGTGCGAACTTAGACCAAGATACGTTGGAAGTATTTGTGGGTTCTGTTTGAACATACTATTGAATTATAAAGTAACCATTTTCTAGTTCGCAAAAATGTTATAATATTTATTGAACAACGACTGGAAAAATAGCACATAAAAAATAGGAAAAAATGAAAATACTGCAAACAAAACTCACGCTTAAGGCATAGGGTCATTTGTATCCAAATTGTTTACGTAAATTTGATATTTCGGTTACGATTTCGGTTACTGCTGCTTAATGCCATCGATAATTTCAGTATAGTGCAATATATTTTTTACTGGATGTTTTAAATGAAAATAATTTCACTTTTCAGTCATGATTTTTTACTAAATTTTCAATAATTTTTTTACCTTAATTTTCTGTTTTTGAGGAGCTATTTGAAGAGAACGACATCATTTTGTACTGCCGTTGTTAACCTAAACATCATTACATTTTTCAGAAATACTTGTCATTTTTATATTAGTATTTTGTCTAATCAAATGCATTAATATTAAAAAAATAAATAAATAAATATTTTAAATTTGGCATATGTGATATTCCTTTTCATTTCGCAGTGTCGTAATGATCAGATTTTACCTTTAACATAGCAATAACATTTTTTTTTTCAACTTATCTATGTTTCAGATTATCATGAAAATATTTGACTTCAATTTAGTTGAAATAAGTTTTTCTCATTCGTCTGAAGTTTCAAAAATATTTTTGATTCTTTCATAATTAATTTTCTACCGAAAACTAAAAAAAATGTGGAGTTTTTTGCTTGATAATGACCACATTTTAATGATGTTAACTTTCGTAATGGTCATCCTTATGGGTGATTACAGAATTGGCTATTATTCCAATAGAAAACTTGAAATCATTTCTAGTTGGGAAATATCTTCTGAGTTTAAAGCTAATCACAAACCAAATTTAGAGAGAAATTTATACAAATGCTTACCCATCATTAACTTTTTCACAAGTATTCTTGTTTCCAAGCGATATGTTAATTTTGTCATCATTTGCATTTATATTTGACAGACTGCAGAACGTGAACAATTAGAGTTAGGAGGAAGAGGAGGCATGGACTCGGATCATCACCTGATTGCATACGAAAAGGGAAAGAGATAGAGTTGAAGATGAAAAACTAAGTAAAAGAAGGCTCTTTTTACTGAGAGAAGTTATCTCAAATGAGAAAATTGCTTTAATTGTTAACGATCATATAAGACTGTTTAAATAACAAAATCACGCCAGTTTTCGAGAAGGGATATCTCATGTGCGGTCAAAAAGAGGTCAGAGTAGTAATGTTTCTGCTAAAGAACAGAAACAAATTCGTGTGCAGGTATTACTTCCAGAAGGCAATAATCCATGCTGGCATAAGATAGCCCACACCCAAGCCAGAAACAATTCAGGGTAGCAATATTATTGCTCAAGAAAAAAAAAGATGCGGGGTGATGGACCACAGTCACAATGACACTTCTATAATTCGCTAGTTCCAGAATATAGGTAGTGCAGATGAGAAAATCACGTTAATTGTTCATTATTATCCATTATTATTCGGATGGCCTGTAGTCAGACCTGTATAAGATCGGCTTATCACTTTCTAAATACACTTGAGGTAAACTAAACCATGTCCGAGATTTGCAATGTAGACATATCATGCTCGGTATTGAAGAAAGCCGGTTATAATGTGCACAAAAACTACTGGGTCATCCATTTTTCGGTTTCAAAAGTAAAGTTCAATAAAACACACGATGAGATTTTTATTTCAATAAAATTCTTAGACCTTACCATTATATACGAAATGCAACGTTATTTACATTACCGCTTATGAATTGGTTGCAGCAGTGGATCCTTTTGAGGTTGTTTTTTCGGACGGTATCTCGGCGATAACTTGATGAATGTTGATCCAACGTTTGGGAATTATTCGCGTAAACGCGGTCTTTGACATAGTCCCTCAAAAACGTCTAGCGGCGCCAAATCGCATAATGTTGGTGGCCAATTGACTTCTCATGCAATAAAATCGTGCGGCTCGTGGCACAGTCTTATTGAAACCACATATCGTCTAGTTTATAACTTTTAATTGTAGGCCAAAAAAGTAGGTTATCATACGGCCATAACGCTCTGAATAGAAATTCAGATTCGATATTTTCGGCAGTCCGTACATTGCGATGTTGCACAGGCCTGACCACATTTGTACCGCTTCAGGTCTTTTCAAATTTCTTTATAATCTTAATAATTCCTTGCACAGTAGGTCGGTTATGACGACCATAATCGCCCCGTAATGCACGAAAAGTGTCCACGTTTGAATCATCACTTTTTGTATGTACAATAGTAAGTTTTTACTATTTTCACGAGTTGTTTGGTTGTTAGACGATCTATATTCGTTAATAGCAAACCTTTTTTAAATAACTCTTCAGATGGCAGCCAGACCGGCGGTTTTCAAAAATTATAATAACTTCCATAATACGGTTATTGGGTATTAGGTCACCGAAAAAAGCGGCTTCTCTCGAGTTTGCTTTATATAGCAAAATTAAGAGGGAAATATACATTTTTATAATGAAACCCATATTACTAGTATGAGAAATAGGAACCACCTTTAAACCTATTTCATTACAATCCAATGAACTATATATGAGTCTATATCTAAACATACACATTGGTATTTATATGTGTGTAAATTAGCTGGTAAGCTGATTTTTACTCTACAACAATTTCTTTTCGCAGTCTAAAATTTTAAGCTGACTATAACATACACGAACAGCTTGGTGAAGATAGACAAAGACCTCTTAGGTACACATGTAGAGATGATAACAATGAAAGCTGGATTTTATTCTATTTTATTCTATTCTATTCT
>JAHXMU010000730.1:0-27651 GCA_019455685.1 Philornis downsi | reverse complement strand
CTATTCTATTCTATTCTATTCTATTCTATTCTATTCTATTCTATTCTGTATGCTATACTATGTTCTATTCTTTATTCCATTCTACATTCTATTCTTTATACTATATAAAATACAGAAATTGTGCTGAGTCATATTGCACAAAAGGATAAAAATGTTCTAGTAAAAAGAGTCGACGCTGACCTCGATGGGTGTTGGTTGACTAAAACTATGTTGAAAGATCAAAGATCTTAAAAAAAATAGTGAAAGACTTAGAAAACATAGGATTCTTTTCTACGTGCGGTTAGAAACCTGATAACATGATCGGGTTAACACTGACTTAGATAGTGCTTATTTCATACAACAATTTATTGCTGGTTCACAGATTTTTTCATCTTTCTACCTGATAAACATTAGTAATCAAAAACTCTTATACTATTTTCAGACATTTTATTTTATTCATGTATTGTTTTTGTCTTAAAGGCAAAATATGCATTTATTAGTGTAAACTATTTCAGAAATAACTTTTGCCTCGTGTTATTTCATCCGACGTCATATGCAATTCGCACCTTAGCCTATGACGCCATTTGAACTGAACACTGATTCCGATTGCAAAATTTTAAGGAAAATGCATATTTGCTTCCTACGTATTGTTCTTTTCTTTGTTCTTTTACAGATTTGTTCGTTGTGATGTTTTATAAAATTTATCACAGTTTAAAATTAAAACACAAAAAAAAGTAAAACAATTTAAAAATAAATAGAAAAATTTATAAAAATAAATTAACAAACCTCCAAAAATATTATTAATGATTGAGTAAACTGCGTAATGCTGCTGATATTTCATTTAATCTTTAATAATTTAGTTAGTTCATCTTTGCTGTTTTTGCCAACGCCAAATGATGAGAAATTATTCTTCGCTCGCATTTGAATTTCCCAGCACTTTGCGCTCGCTCAACGGCCCATTATTGGGGCTAGGTAGCCGTAAGGATTGAGGGATCAATTATCATTACGCAGTTTTTACAAAATAGAAAATTAATCTTAGACGCTAAAGAAATGGTAAATAAAGTTCTTTAAAAGTAGAAAAAAATCTAAGCTACGTGTAAATGTTAATTTAAAAATTTTAATTGCCTTAGAATTAGTAGTTTCGTTTGAAAAAATTCAATTCATTTGTAATTACTATCTTTCCGGGTATTTTACATATTTTATAGTTTCTGTTCTTACTATTATGGGACTATTCCAGTAGAAGATCTGTCTATGTCTATGTATGATGTACATTTTATTTGGACAACTTCCTCTTGGGCTTCAATGTAGCCCAAAGTCGGAAGAAGTATTCGTCATGTCGACGTAATTTTTGGCGAGCATACGAATGTATATCGGCCACCATATGATGATTACGCAGCCAGGAGGATGTGTTGCAGGAACTCATCACTGAGCGATCTTCGTCGTCCAGACTTGGTTGACCTGTATCAATGGCAATTTGTGAAAAATGTGAGCAAAAATAGAAAAAAAAATATAAACCTTTAATAATATCAGAGAGCAAATTAAGAGCGTCTTTCAATCGTCGAAGTCCATACTTTTCCTTATCACCACAATATATTTTAACAGAAAGGTATAGTGCCGGTAATCGGCAAGAACTTCGGCTCAGTTCTCAGCAAGTTAGACCTGACAATTTTAAAAATGATGTTTGACCTTGCAATATCCATTTAGAATACATAGTATCCCGAAACACACTGAGTCACTTTAGTCTGTGTCACCTGGAAACGTTGCTGCGTGATGCATGCCACGGGCATCAGCTAATGGGAGGTCTGAAAATCCTGAATGGTTGCCCTTGCCACACCCCATTAAAAAATGCAAGAGAGAAAAAAGCGGAAGGAAGGTGGTGAAAGCTGCCTCAATTCTATAGGCGAATATCTTTGGCAAATATCAGGTTAGTATAACCGCCATCGAGTCAACTAATGAGCTACAACACTCGACGAGAGAGATTTTTTCTACGAGATTTTAAGGATACAATAGGAACGGATGTTGCCCCTGAGCCTAGAGTTCGAAAATGTATTCTTCGCTGCAATACCTACGTTTATGGATTCAGGCAATAATATTAAATCAATCCAAAGATATCCACAAGACAACTTTATGAATGTAGCATATGTGTTTGGGGAGAAGGCTTCTGAACATCGCGCTCCGTTATAGTTCTTTGCAGTGCATGTTAATGACTGATCTTAGTATTACTGAGAAGCTGATATGGCGCACGTCGATGGAGACAGCAAAAATATAGGTGGTATAGCCCGAAAATTAAGATATGACGTACATGACGTATCGGTAAAAGTGATTTTGGCGGTAAATGGGAATAAAACCAGGATATTAGTTTGGGAGGTTAACCGAACGTTGACGATTATGTATTTGCAGTGGTGGACATTTTATCCAAATCGAAACCGTTGACAGAGAAGTTGGTGAATAAATTTTATTACAGACTAAACCATCGATTTAATAACAAAGCATTAGATGGTAGTTCTTTCTGCTTTCTGCGCAGCGCGAAATATTTTTTGATAACCCATGGATTAAAGCGGTTCTGGAGACCATAATTTAAGGAAACCATCGTCTGGATTATGTTGTGCATGTTGATGAAAATGATCCAACAGAAAAATCTTTTTCACTATAAAGTTGATGGAATTGAGTTGCAATATTTAGAAATTTGAAGTGGTGAAAAATGGAGAATCACAATCTATGGATTTCATATGGTTTCATCTCGACGATTCTAGACGCCCTTAATTTGTTTCTTAGTGTAATTGAACTTACCCGATGTGCAAACATGATAAGGTTCGTCCGATTCCAATGGGTCACTAAGACCAACTTCATTTTTGGCGAATATACGTATCATATACTCGTGGTTTTCTTGCAAGTCTTTAATTTGGAATCTTTGAACACCGACTGGTACACGACCAACCTCAATCCACATACTCTTCTTCATGTCTCTAATGGCAATGTGATAGCCCAGCAATGGCGCACCTCCATCAGATTCAGGCATACCCCATTCAAAGACATGAGTATTGGCACCGATGACTCTAGCCTCAAGTGGTGCTGTTGGTGGTGATGGAACAGCTAAATATTGAGAAGAAGAACAAAATAGTTAATAAACGATCCATAATTTTGAAGGAGTGTCCCATATTATCAGTTTGTGACTTACTTGCATGTGTCTTCAACGCTACATTATCAGTCACAGCTGGCGCACCAAGCCCAGCAACATTCTCAGCGGACACCCTAAACCAATATTCCGATTTCTCTTTCAAATTGTCCACCGCATATTGGAAGATATTAGCATTTAGAGTAATAACCTTAGTCCAGGTTGTAGACGTAGAAGAACGTTTTTCGATGCAATAACCTTTGGGGCAAAATCAAGGCCATGTGAATAATGCCAATTGATACAAGCGTATGCTTTATGCGTTCGACTTACCTGTGATTTCAGAGCCACCGTTGTATTGTGGCGTTTCCCAATCAAGCGTGACGCTTCGGCTAGTTACATCTGGACATCTGAGATTTCGAGGAGGCGAAGGAGGTGCTGTTTGAGAAATACCAAATAGAATATTTTGTTATAAAACGATTTTATTTAGTTTGGCTAAGGGATAAACTAAATCGCCAGGAAATATAGTAGCATACATACCAATTTCTTTCTCTGTGCCATACAAGCGAAGCATTGTAAATATTAAGCATTAAAGCGTTAAGGATATAAAGCATTGCAGAAATTCAATATATGGTTAAAGAGGAAATCATTTGTTTGGTCAATTGTTCTTGAACAGTGACAAAATAGAAACACAGTAACTTACTAATTGTTCGGCTAACGATGATCTTCTCTTCAGTCTCGAGAGCTTCACTTACGCCCGCCTCATTTTTGGCATATATTCTAAAGATGTAGGCTTTGTTTTTGACCACATTGGTCACCCTAATGTTGGGCACGTTGCCGTTTGTGCTGCCCAGAAGTCTATACTTAGTTTCTTGGAATTCCTTAATTTCAACAATGTATTCGATGATCTTAGAGCCACCATCACTTTCAGGCTCTTGCCAAGATAATGTGAATGAAGTATCATTCATGCCCGAAACTTCGATAGGTTTCCTCGGCGGTGATGGTTTATCTGGAAAAGTTATATTTTGGAATTGCTACCTAATCTCTTCAGTTTTAGAACTTACCGAATTTCTTGGTAATTGTTACAGGTTCACTTTCAGTGGGCTCAGATTCACCAATAGGATTTATAGCTACAACTCTGAACATGTATTGTGAATTCATGGCAAGTTTTTGTACAGCATATGAATGTATGTCTTTATCGAAATCGGCAACTTTCATCCATACTTTGTTTTGCAATTCGCACTTCTCTAAAATGTACTTGTTGATGTCCATGCCGCCATCATCGATAGGTGGTGTCCATTCTAATTTAATTGAGTCCTTCTTCATATCTGTGATTTCCAGAGATTGCGGGCGACTGGGTTTGTCTATCACTTGGATCACACACTCCACACTGCTGGAGCCGGACTCATTTTCAGCCACAACCTTGTAACGGCCACTATCTTCGCGAGTCAATTTCTCGATACTCAGCGTGGTAGTAGTCTCAGTGGTCTCGATGGTTTGTCGTTTAGTTTTCTTAATGATGGTAGTTTCCTTATACCATGTAATCTTGGGCTGTGGATAACCTCTTAAGGTGGCTGGAATGGTTAAGTTTTTGTCTGTGCGTAGTTTCTGTGTCAGATATTTTTCTTCGATCTCAACCGTTGGTTTTTCTCGTAATATTACATGGCAGGAAGTCTCGACACTTCCAACTTCATTGGTGGCCACGCAAGTGTACTCGGCTTCGGTGTCAGCCGTAGTCTTTTTAATGACATATTTGGAAACGCGATTTTCATATGTCATTGTTGTGGTCTCAATAATCTCACCGTTCTTCTTCCAAGTAATTTTGGGCTCAGGCACACCACCAAATACACAGAACAGTGTAACTTCTTTGTTAGGTTCGGAGGTGATATCTTGCAAAGGTTCTTGGACGGTGGGTTTCTCCTTCTTAACTTGGGCTACTAAACGGATAGGTGGAGACAATGGTGAGGGCGGAGAGGGGCCCACTTCGTTAACTGCAATTGAGCGGAACACGTATTCCGTGTCAATCATCAGTTTGCTAAGAGTATAGGTGGTGTCCTTGATCTTACGAATCTCGGTCCATCTGTAGTAAAAATCAATGATATATTTATAAAGATAATTTTAATTGATTAGTATAGACTCTCATAACATACTTTTCAGTCTTAACATCTTTGTATTCCAATATGTATTCTTGAATTTCGGCATTTCCATCATCTTCTGGCGGCTTCCAGTATACAGTAATAGAGTCATGCATAACTTCCAAAGGTTGTGGAGTGCCAGGTGCCGTAGGTTTGCCTAAAATAATCGTAAACGTAATTCACTCTCCCCTTTATGTAATATTTATTTGACATACGCATGATAATCAAGTGTAGACTAGCCTCAGCTTCGCCGACGGGATTGGATAATTTCACGGTGTAAGTGTCTTCATCTTCTTCCACAACCTTCTTGATGGTCAGCGTAACAGATTGTTCATCTATGGTTGGCATTAGTCTCTTCGATTTAACTAGAACCTTCTTAGAAGTCACCCATTCGGCCTCGGGTTGTGGTATTCCTGTGTATTTTATTGTGAAGGTCACATCTTCATTCTCTTTTACCTTGACGGTTTGGTTCTTGTCGGAGAGGATGATAGGAGCAGTCTTCATATCTTCAACGCACAACTTGGTACTTGTGCTAACATTGGCAGCTGTGCAACTGATTTCTCCAGCATCTTCATCATTGGCGTTGTGGATGATCAACCGGCGTACAGTGGCTTCGACAAATACCTCATGCTTCTTATTTGGCTTAATGGGTTTGCCCTTTTTGTACCATGTAAGTTCAACATCTGGTTTGGACAATTCAACGGTGAATTCAGCATCTGTATTCTTGGTGGCTAAAGTGACGTCGGGGAGACGCAAAATGAAATCGACCAAAGGTTCTTCCACATTTAGTTTAGCTTTCGAAGTATGTTCTCCAGCCTTGACTGAATATTCACCAATATCACTTGACTTAGCGTTTCTGATAGTAATGGTATGACGTTTGCCGTCAATGGAAGGTTGAATGCGTTCGTTAGGCGATAACTCATTTCCATCCTTCAACCATTTTACTAAAGCGTCTTCCTTGTCCAATTCAACAGTGAATGTAGCGGTTTCTCCTTCGGTGACAGTTACATTTTCCAATGGCTTTACGATCTCAGGGGGAAGCTCAATTACCTTAACTTCACATTTGCACATTTGATCCTCAAACTTACAGGAGTATCCACCTTCATCGTGTTTGGTTGCATTGCGGATCAGCAATCTGTGAACCTTCCCATCTTTGATGCAATCAATGTTTTTCTTTTCTGGCGTGATTTTTTCGCCATCTTTGAACCATTCTACCTCAGGGACATGTGCGGAGATCTCGACATCCAGGATAGCCGTGTCCTTTTCTGTAACTTCATAATCTTCTAGAGGCTTAACGAATTCAGGTTTGCGCTTTAGCACTTCCACGGTAGATTGTGTTTCCAGGTTCTTCACCTTGCATACGTATTTTCCGCTGTCTTTCAAAGTGGTATTCTTAATAACCAATTTATGTACTTTGCCCTCTTCGACGACAACTCTGTGGTCCATGCCACTCAATTCCTTGCCATTAAAGAACCATTTTGTGGCCACAATATGCGATGTCTCGCATTCAAGGACCAACGACTGTATCTCTTCGATAGTAATCTTGGACTTGAGTTTTTTAGTGAATGTTACCTTGTCGGCTTCAACGATCACGCGAGCACCGTGAGAGGTCTTACCCAAAGGATTGCAGGCTATACATTTATAATCACCGGAATCTACCTCAGGATTAGCGTTCTTTATGATAAGCTCAATGTTTTCGCCATCGTAGCGTTGTTGAATACGTTCATTGGGATATAGAGGATTATTGTTGAAGAGCCATTCAACTTCGGGCACCGGATTGCCAGAAACTTTAGCCGGTAGATGTATAGTACCCTTTTTGGGCACTGTTTGCTCCTCAAAACGTTCGATAAAAAGTGGTGGCTCGCCATTACCACTTGGAGGTTCTATAAGATATAAAAAAAATATTTGAATTAATGTATTATAAAATCTGGGAGAAATTCATGATACGAAGATCTCTAAGTAAGTTGATTTAACTTAAACTTTGTAGATCTCGTATCAAAATGTTGCTCTTTTGTGAACATTTAACAAATTTGTAATTGACAGATCTGATGAAACATATCTGACGTTAATACCTTCGATTGTAAGATTTGCAGTTGTCTCCACACTTCCCAGTGGGTTTTGCGCTTTTACCGTGTATTCTCCAGTTTCTTCGCGTTTTGGGGAAATCATTGTCAATGTATGAACATCATTATCACTCTTAATATCACCCTTGAGAGGGTTGCCATTTTTGTACCAAGTAATTTTGGGTGCTGGATTGCCAACGATTTGCGTTGTGAGTACAACGCTTTCACCCTCTCGAATTACCATGTTACGTAAAGGTTCTAATACTTGCGGTGCTTCCTTATCCTTAGTGCGAACTTTCAGTGTGATGGGCAAACGGGATTCACCTTCGCGATTGGTAGCAACCACCTCATATGTTCCTTCTTGGGATTTCTTTACTTTCTTGATGTGCACCACTGTGCAGTACATGTGCATGTCGGATTCGGTGGCAACAGTTATGTTCTTGGTAACCTTCGAGTCTATGTCTTCGTCGTTGAACGTCCACACAATCTCTGGTTCAGGAACAGCTACAAGACGACACTCCAAAATAACGTCGCTATCTTCATCGACATATTGTGCCTTGGGTTTGCGCGAGAATGTGGGTGGTATACCTTCCAGAATGTCAGCGAGAGAAGATTCACGAGAAATGCTCTTGCGATCAGAGGCATGTTCGGACACTACAGTCTCCACAATTAATTCAGTGGTGGTTGAAGTGAAGCCAACAGAATTCTTGGCTACGCAGGTAAAGCGACCGCCGTCTTCGGCATAGACTTCGCGAATGATGAGAGTGGCGACATTGTCATCGTCATAGAACATCTGGAAGTCCTGGGACTGCTTAAGCACAGCAGTCTCACGGAACCAGGTGATCTGCGGACGAGGTACACCCTCAACCTTGCATTCAAATTGCACAGTATAACCTTCAGGGGTGTGGATAGGTTGCAACTTCTGAATGAACTTGGGAGCAATGGGTTTCTCATCTGGTCCAGGTCCTATGTGGCACATAAGAGATACAAAGAAATGGACGAAAACGAAACAACGATTGTTAATCACAAGGTTAATAATGCAAAACGATCATTGGTGATGAGCAAGGGTTATTACTAGATAGTTAAACGAAGCCGTTGTTAGAATGTGCTGGACTTACTCTCAAACACAGGCAGCTTGTCGATCTTCTCATGCAGTTTTTTCTGCACATATTGGTTATAATCTTCTGGTTCCATAAGATACTGCGCTGGTACCCAGCCTTCCTCATCAGTTGTGCTCTTTTTGACAAACCACCATTCAGAGCTATGACGACCAATAACATATACTTTTTCACCCTCAACTAAATTGATGGCTTCGTCGGTATCGGCTACATAGTTACAAATAGAGTACATAATATTCTCCCCAGCAGACTCTGAAAAAAGCGTCTAATTTGGTAACATTTCTGAAAATTGCATCATTTCCCAAGTTACCTTGTACATCCATCACGCGAGTAATATTCAAGGCAGCACCATCTGTCGTGAAAAAATCAGTGATAATTAATTATAATTCAAATCAGTTAAGTGCATGTTTGGCATTAAAGTTGACAATAGGAAAGAGTTAATAAGATGTAAGTGATTTACTGTGACGTTTCTATGATAGTACTCATGAGCTCACATAGTTTTACCTCGCAGTTATACTCTGTTATCATATAAGCAAGCTAGATTCATAATTTTTCGAACTGAGAAGCTGTGGTTGTAATAAAGCATATAAGGTGAAAATGCAAGGCAAAGAAATCTAATGTATATGTTGGAAATACGAACACTCACCTTCGTTAAACACTTGTTCCATGACCTTCTTTTTCTTTTTGAACGTTAAAGTATCTTCTTCGTATGTGACGGAATCGCTCTTGGGGCGTCTGATGCCGATGAGGAATTGTTCTTCTTCCTCATTTTGGATAGAATACCTAGGTTTGGGAGAAACTTTAGGTTTTCGTTTGATATCGACTTCATCGAGTGGTAACTCCTCAATGTGGTATGCATCGACTTCCTCGTCGATAATGTCTTCATCAATGTCAGTATCGTCACCAATTTCTTCAACAATCGGGGCTTGGCCATCATCGTAGTCCTTCATAATCTTGATGCTGGCTTCATCAGCTTCTTCGTTGTACGTCTTCTTGATGGGTTTCTTTAGTTTCACTTTGCTGCCCATGGAGATTTCCTCTTCGGCATACGAATCGAGGGCAATATTAAATTCTTGATCTATATCCTCCTTTGTTTTAGGAGTTTTAGAACGCAGGGTGACATGTTCGACTTCTGTAAACTCAGGGAATTCTTGCTTCTTTTTACGTTGTTTCTTAATGATGACTTCTTGTTCCTCTTCTTCAGTAATTTGCTTCGGTTTAGGCTTGGCCTTTTGTACCACAACAAATTCCTCGACATCTTCTACATCTTCGTATTCTTCTTCTCGTTTGATATGAAGTTCTGCAGCGGCTTCGTCAAGCGTCATTGGTTTCTTATGACTCTTTTTGAGAATTGTTGCTTCTTCAGAAACTCCTTCATCGATTTTATGAGGTTTCTTGATTGACAGACTGATCTCTTCCTCTTCGTGATCTTCAATCTGAGGTATAAATTGTTTTTTGGGTTTCCTTCGTTTTACTGTGGCCTCCTCAATGATTTCTTCTTCTTCAATTTCGACTGGCCGTTCTTCAACCACTTCTTGCTTAATAACGAGTTCATCAGCAGCCTCCTCGACGGGTTTGACTGGTTTCCTCCTCTTTTTGAGTTGCACAGTCTCTTCTGAAGTTTCTTCTGTAATTTGTTTTTCTTTTGGTAGCTTAACGTCGACTGAGAATTCCTCTTCCTGTATTTCGGGTTTCTTCTTGGGTTTCAAAGTTACTTCTGTTACCTGTTCTTCTTTCTCTTCTTTCTTAGCTTTAGGTTTTTTAATTGTAATTTTTTCTTCTTTAAGGACTTCTTCCTGAACAGGTTTCTTTGGTCGCTTTTGTTCAATAGATACCTCTTCTATTTCCTCAGGTTCAGATGCTATTTCTTCGATTACTTGTACTTTAAGCTCTGTTTCAGCTTCTTCCTTTGGCTTTGGTTTTAACTTCTTTTCGACAATGACGGTTTCTTCGGGCACTTCCTGTTTTTCAGGTTTGGGCTTCATGGTAACTTCGATTTCCGATTCCTCAGTTACTTTCGGTTTCACAGCCTTAGGCTTCTTCTTTATCTTGATCTCTTCTGGCACTTCTTCTGGCTCTTGACGTTCTTCTGGCACTTCTTCTGGCTCTTGACGTTCTTCTTCTTCCTCGATAATTTGCACCTCCTGTGGAACTTCTTCTACCTTCACAACATTCTCTTCTACAGAAACTTCTTCAACCTTCTTTGGTTTCTTTGCCTTCTTTTTGATGGTGGTTTCTTCAGTAACTTCTTCAGTAGGCTTCTTGATTTTAAGTGTTACTTCCTCTTCAAGTTCTTCCTTTGGTTCAGGTTGTTTTTTCTCTGGAGGCTTGACAATTTCCTCAGGTATTTCTTCCTCCTTCGGTTCAGTTTCTCTTACAGAGAATTTATATGATATGGGAGTTTCTTCCATGGCTTCTTGAACTTTAGGTTCTTCTTTTACTTCTTCTTCGATTATTTCGATAACATCAGGTAAATTTTGTGGAGTTTCTTCTACAACTGTAACTTTAAGTTCAGCATGTGCATCCTCAGTAACAGGTTTCTTAGGTTTCTTCTTTATGATTTTAGCCTCTCCTTCTACTTCCTCTACAGGTTTCTTGGGAGTAAGTACCGCTTCCACTTCTGGTTCTTCCACGATCTTAGGCTTCTTTTTGCGAACAACTTTAATTTCCTGTTCCTCTACTTCTTCTGTTACATATTGAGGAGTTTCTTCTGTAACATTTACCTTATACTCGGGGTATTCCTCCTCATGTACTTGTTGCTTTAGTTGTTGTTCGACTTCCTCAACTTTAGTTACAATCTGGTCTTCGGGTATTTCGAACTCCTTAAGTTTGATTTCGTAATCTTTAAGAACTTCCTTAGGTGCTTCTATAGCTGTAACAGGTTCAATTTCGTCCACTGTCTCTTCCACATCTTCAGGCTTTTCGACTGGAACGTGTTCTATTATTGTTACCTTCAATTCTTCTGCTTCCACTTTCTTGGGCTTCTTTTTGATCTTCTTGGTTGTGATGCGAGCTTCTTCCGTTACTTGTTCAGCAGGCTTAGTTTCCTTAATCACAAATTCAGTTTCAGGCTCCTCAGTCGGCTTTTCTTCCACTTTCTTGGGTTCAACGGCAGGAACCTCCTCTTCTTCAATTCGTTCTTGTTCGGATACGCTGATCTTGTACTGTTCTGGCACTTTTTCTACTATTGATTCTTCAATGGTGTCTACCTGAACAGTTTGCTCGTCAACTATTTCGTTTTCAACTGATTTTTCAGTCTCTGCGACCTTGACAGCAAGCTGAGCCGACTCTTCTTCAACATTCTTTGGCTTTTTCGGTTTCTTCGGTTTAATTTTAGTTTCGACTTCAACTTCTTCCACTGGCTTGGGCTCTGTTAATGAAACAGAAGCTTCGAATTCTTCGGGTGCTTTTTGCTGTTTCTTAGGTTTAATAGCTAACTTAACTTGTTTGGGCTCTTCTTCTTCAATAACAATTGGCTTTTCGGCTTCAGTGTCAACCGTTTTAATTTCATAAGTTGGAAATACTTCGGTTGGTTTTTCAAGCTTTAGTTTAGATTTGTCTTCGATTTCTTCTTCAATTTGTTTGATAGGCTTTTCTTCTACGACCTCAATCTCCTTAATAGATACATCGTAAACCTTTGCTTCAGGTTCATTTGTTATTGGTTCTTCCACCTTGGTGGCGGTTTCTAATTCTTTCTCTGGTACTGGTTTCTTCTGTTTCTTTTTCTTAACAGAAACCTCTTCAACAAGTTCTTTTACAACAGGTTTTGTAACGGTTTCAATAACGGCCACTTCTTCTACAACAGGTTCTACCGGTTTTTTAAAGTCAATAGTTACCTCCTCAGTTGGTTCTTCATGTACGAAGGGTTCTGGTTTTGGTTCTTGCATAGTAAATTTATATTCTTCAGGAACGACTGGCTTGGGCTTCTTCTTTCGGGTAACTGTCTTTTCTTCAATAACTTCCTCAAATGTTTCCTCCCTCTCATCAGTATCGACAACACGTACTTTGTAGTCCTCAGAAATCTCCTCTGGTTCAATAACAGTTGTAGTTATTTTGTATTCAATAGGTATTTCTTCGGACTTTTCGGGTTGTCCATCAGCTTCTTCAGTAATTTTAACCTCTTCAGGCTGTGTTTCCTTGGGTATCTTCTTTTTAATTTTAACTTTGTCAACTTTCTCTTCTACAGGCTTTTCCTCTTCTATGAGTTCTTTAATTGATACCTCGAATTGTTTTTCTGGTTTTTCTTCAACAATTTCTTCCTTTTTGGGCTTTTCTTTCTTGGTCTTAGGTTTCTTAATCAGATTTTCTTCAACCTTAGGTGCGGGGGAAGGCGATTTTTCCTTAGGCTTTTCGTCCTTTGTTACTTTGAACACATCTTCAACAGGAGTTTCTTCCTGCTCCTTCTTGAATGGTTTCAGTTTAACTTCAGCAGTTTGCTCTTCTGAAGGTTGGCTTTCGGGAATTCGGAATTTAATCGTTTCTTCTGGTTGCTCCTCTTCTTTCTTGGGTTGACTTGGCACGATTTGCGTGACATTCATTTCCTGTTCAGGTTTCGGCTTGGGTTTTGACTTTTGTTTCGTCTTTGGCTCCTTCTTCTCTTTTTTCGGCTCTTCGGGGAACTCTATAGGTTCAAGTTCCTCCTCAGGATATTGAATGTCCTCGAATTCAAGTGGTTCGATGGGTTTCATTTCGTATTTAGGTTGTTCTGATAGGGGTTCCTCTTCTTTAACCGTAACCTTATGTTTCTTTATGATTATTTCCTCTACAGCCTCATCAGCTTGTTTCGGTTTTTTGGGTGTCTTCTTGAGGGTGACAGTTTCAGGCTTTTCTTCTTCAGGAACCTTCTTCTGGCCCTTGCCGATCTTTAATTTAACCTCTTCTGGCTTTTCTTCTGTTTTGGCTGGCTTCTCTGGTTTTTTGTAACTCTCTTTTTCTTCCGGCTCCTCCTCACTGCTCACATACTTCTCATACTTCTCAAGTTCAACCTTTTCCAGATCATCCTTAATCTTCTTGATTTTCTTAACCTTTTGGGGCTTTAATTTAAGAAGTTCTTCGGCTTCGTCGATGTTTCTGGATAACTCGCCACATATTTTTACGGCGCTGATTCGAGTTACTACGGGCTTCAAAAGCTCTGGCGGGAATTCCACCATGGTCATACGACTCTTTAGCTTGAATTTAGGAAGTTGTAGAGTATCTTCTTCTACGGGCTTCTCCTTACGTTTAGAAGGCTTCAATTTTACCATTTGTGGAGCCTCGGAAGCTTCGACAATAACTAACATTTTGGGCTTTTGCTCTTTGCGTTCGATTTTGATGGGTTCCAAGGAGAACAACTCTGCTTCGGCCTTCTTTGGTGTGTTAAATTCGACCTTCTCATATTTTTCAAGTTGCGTCTTTTCAATTTCTTGTTCCAAAAGTTTTTGTATTATTGCATCATGATTATCAGTCTTCTTGCGGACTACCTTCTTCTTGGGCTTTTTCGGTTTAGATGTATCTTCAATAATATCCTCCTTACTTTTTTCCTCCTCTTCCTCAATCACTTCAATCGGATGCGACTCTTCCTTGTCTCCAGGGTACTCTTCGACAGTTTTTATTTGGTGAATCAAGGTTTCTTCTTCTTCCTTTTCTTCGGGTTCCTCCTCTATAATATTGATGGCGTAATCCTTGTGGATTACGGGTTCTTCACCTAAGTTCAAATAGAAATGCATTATTTCGATGTTCGAAAGTAGCAGTGAGCTTGGGCGATGATCAAGGCGGTTTGTTTATTTTAAAATGAAAGGACACATTTTAAAAACAAAGTTTGAAAAAGGCAAGAGTCATATTTACATAAAGTAGAATGGACAGTGAGATAGAGAGCGATTCGTAAATATAAAGGACAGGCGAAACAGAGGACAAGGCATTTTTGATTCAAGTTTTTTATGTAAATAGCGCTCTGTTGGAAATTGAGCAATATTTCGTCCAGTCTAAGGTGTTGAATTGAAGCTGGTAAGGCATTGAGTTCGTGCTATCCGTAAGTGTTATCTCATCGTCTAATCAATTTGCTATATTAAGTATGAAGAGTTTCTTAATTTTGTATTTATTGGCTACATTGTTAGAATTTTTTACATTACTCTATTCAAATCAGTATATCATTCAATATCTATCGGTCGCGACGATATTGGCTTGGCAGCGGCAAAGCCAAAAATATTAAGCCCACATTTCATGTAATTAGCAAGCAGTTTAGGTACAACAGGCACAGGTAGCTGTTTGGAACTGATATTAAAAGTGGTATGATTGACAAGGCTGATCAGTGTGAATGGTAAGTAGCTGAGGTGTATGTGAGGCTTTGGCTTGTTGCCATACTTAATAGCTAGATAAGCGATAATCGTAGACAATAGAGTAAAAACATAGGATAACGCTGGAGACAGCGCTGGAGGCGCAGTAGCTAGGATATGCAATATATCCCAAACTCAGGACAAATAAACAAATAGGGAATGGAGATAGGATGTTGATTTAGCACAGGCTCTTGCAGATACCAAGAGCAAAAAATTTCGAATAGTTTTGTAGGAAAATTTGGAGAAACATAACACATGTTGGTGAAAGTTTGAGGCATCCTTCCACAACACTTACTTGTTTTATTTTTGGGTTTTGATTTGTGTTTATTTGGTTTTGTTTCGGGGACTGTTTCTTCTTCTGTAGATGTGGTGACCGTATAAGGTTCGGGTGTTATCTGTTCAGTTTCCTCGATCTGTACATCATGTATGGGTTGATCTTCGGTAGTTGGTTGTGATTCTGTGAGTGTTTCTGTAGTTTTGATTTCGTGTAAAGTGTCAGGAGTGTCGGTTGTTTCCGGCTTTGCTTTGACAGATATAATCTTGGAAGGTTTGGTGGGCTTCTTCTGTTGTTTCTTTGGCTTTTCTGGTTCTTCAGTCTCGTCCGTTGGTTTTGTTTCTGTTTTGTCGAGTGCTTCGAACTTTTCATATTTCTCTAACGTAGTCTTAGGTATGTCTTCGTCTATTAGTTTCTGTATGTAGTCGTCAATTTCATCTTTCTTAACCTTTTTAACTATTTTCTTGGGTTTCTTAGGTTGTTCGGACACAGTTGTGTCAGTTTTTTCAACTAAAACTTGTCGCTCGGCGGGTTCTTCGTCAATAACGACTGTGATATCGGGACTACCGTCCTCCTGTATGGTGACCACGTGTATGGTAGCATCTTTTTCGTCGTCAATTTTTTTGATGAGAGTGCGTTTTTTGGTTGTCTTTTGCTTGGGTTTGCCTTGTTCATCGGATATCTCTTCGACGCGCACTTCAACAGGCGCACTCTCCACCACTTCAACGACATGCGCCGGCTTTTCTTCTTCAATGCCTTCTTCGACGATTTTGCTTTCGGAGACAGGAAGTTCTTCTTTTTCTTTTATTATCTTTGTTTTTGGTTTCTTTCTCGGTTTTTCCTCTTCACCTGGTTTTTGTTGCTCCTCATTGACTTGGATATTCATAATGTCTTCGGTAGCATTTTTAAACGTTTGTTCAAATTCGATCTTGGTGTACTTCTCCAATTCTGTTTTTGGTATATCTTGCTCTATAAGCTTTTGAATATAATCATACAGATTCTCCTTCTTAATCTTTTTGGACTTCTTTTTGCTGGTCTTAACCTCTTCAGGCGCGTCCTCTTCAACCGCTTGACTTTCAATTACCGTGACCTCAACTTCTGGGTTGTCACCAGTCTTCACTTCCACAATTTCAATAACGTCGTCTTTGGGACCATGTTTGATCTTACGTTTCGTAATAGTTTGTTTTTCAACAGCACCCCCTTCGTTGACCTTTTCAACCACTTCTGTTTGGCTTTCAATTATTTCGATCTTGAATGACTGGGGTTCCTCTGGCATTGGGAAAAATTCCTTAACCGATGAGCCAACGCTATCAAGTTCGTTCGATAATTTTGACTCGGGTTTTAATTTCTTTTGTTTAGTTTTCTGCTTTTCGGGTTCTGCCTTGCTGTCAGTTTCCTCTGTTTCACTTACTTTATATTCTTTTACTTTGGATTCTGGTTGGTTTTCGGTAATGGTGAATTCTTGTTCTTCGACAGTTTGTTCGTTATCCTTGGTTACCTTTTCCTCAGTCTGCTGAGATATTAATTTTTTCTTTTTATCTTTCTTTGCCTTAGTTTCCAGTACAGATATCTCTGCAGGTTTCTCAAACTCAGCCACTGGCTTTCCTTCTTTTACTACAAAGTCAAATTCTTCCTTTGCTTGCTCTTCTTCTTTGGGTTGCTCTTCTTGCATAACCATTTCCTCTATTAGCGGTTCTTCAACTGGTTTTGGTATTTCTTCAGTCTTTTTGATTTTATGAGTAGCTTTCTTCTTGAGTTTAACCGGTCCTTCAATATCAATTTTTTCGTAGGTCTCCAATTCGGCTTTTGGAATATCTTCTTCTATAAGTTTTTGTATATAATCTTGCAACTCATCTTTGCTAACCTTCTTCGTTTTCTTTGGTTTTTTGGGTTTTGCTTCGGATGGAGTTTCGGTAACCTCTACTGGCTCTACTTCCGTTACTGTTATTTCAGCAACGGGCTCTTCTTCACCTATTTGTTTTTCTACAATTTCGATAATTTCTTCCTTGGGACCAACTTGCTTCTTTATCTTTCGTTTAGTAACCTTTTGGGTTTTGACATCTCCAGTTTCATCTTTTACTTGGACTATCTCCTCTTTGGTTTCCAATTCAACAACGTGTAAAGGCAATTCTGGCAATTCTTCGGGTTGAGATTCCTGTACATTTACTATCTGGGGTTTGGAGGTGTCCGTAAGTTTCTTTTCCCCTTTCACATGCTGAGGCTTTTCTTTTGCTATTTGTTTTGTTTTCTTTTTTAACTTAACTGATTCTCCGAATTCTATTTTTTCGTATTTTTCCAGTTCGGTTTTTGGTATGTCTTGTTCAATAAGCTTCATAATATAGTCATCTATCTCGTCCTTCTTCACTTTCTTAGGTTTTGTTGACTTGGCGGGCACCTTTCTAGACTTCTTAATGTCTGTAGTTGGTTCCTCTGTCACTTCGGTTATTACAGTAACCTCGGCTACCGGCTGTTCATTACCCTGTTGAGTTTCGGTAATCTGGATTATTTCCTCCTTGTCACCGATTTGCTTCTTAATTTTGCGTTTGACTACTTTTTGTTTCTGTACCTCGCCATTTTCATCAATCACTTCACATTCTTCTTCTTTTCTGTCTACCTCAATAACGGAAATATATAAATCTTCGATAACTTCAGTTTCGGTCATTTCTTCAGGTAGAGTATCTTCCTTGCTCTCCTCTTGAGGTATTTCCTCAAATGAAGAAACCTTTACTAAAAATGACGTGTCTTCCTCCGGTTGTTGGGGAACTTTAGCCTTGGATTTCTTTGGCTTCTTCGGAATTCCTGTCTCTTCGAGTGGTTTCTCTTCGGTAAATTCTTGTACAGAGATTTTGTGTGACTCTATTAATTCTGGCTCTTGAGAAGCATGTTTTTCTTCCTCAGGTTTCACATCTTCAATTGTTTCTTCTTCTACTAATTCTGCTGGTTTTTCCTTTATAACAGCCTTTTTCTTTTTAGGCTTCTTAGCTTCAACAGAATCGTCCGTTTCTTCGGCGAGTTTAGGTTTATTTTCTTTTGGTTTACGTTTTCCGGTTATTTGTGCTGTGGGAACTTCTTCAACTTGTTCTTCGACTTGTAACGGTCGGCGCTTTTTGGATTTATCTATTTCTTCTTCAGTTGGTTGTTTTTCCCAGATTGAAGGTTTTACATACTCTTCAATTACGTTAATTATGAACTCTTGGATCTTTTCTTTGGGAATTTTCTTTGACTTTTTCACAAATGGTTTTTCTTCTATCTTTGTAGAGTCCTCTGGCACATGCTCAATTTCTGTGATTTCTGTGATGGAAACTTCTGCATTAGGCTGATCTTCTTCAATTACTTCCGAAATTTCGAAGACCTTCTCGTCAGGACCAGATGTAGTTTTGATTTTGCGCTTAGTTACTTTTTTCTTTTTCATTTCGCCAGTTTCCATAGGATGTTCGACAACTTCCGTAACCTGCTCAATTTCTTCGATATCAACAGGTTTCTCTTCTATAACATCGACCTTAGCCTTTTTAGGTTTCTTTGATTTAGGTTTGGTTTCCTTAACATCAAATGTATCAGTCGTCGATTTTTCTATGGCAGCTTCTTCCTCCTTCATGGTAAATGTGAAATTTTCCGGCATCGTATCATCTTCCTTGGTTTTATCCTCAATTATTTCTATCTCTACTTTATCAGGAGTTTCTTCTTGACCAATGATTTCTTTAATTTCAAATTCGTGCACTGTGACGGGCGCTCCTTCGATAATTTCAGTGGTCTTTTTGTGAATCTTTTTCACCGTCTTTGGTTTCTTTTGTTTGGGCGCTGTTTCGATGTCAGTTCGTTCATAATGCTCTAGTTCTGTTGGCGAAAGTTCTTGCTCAATAAGTTGTTGGATATAGGCATCATGATCGTCGTGTTGAGTTTTTTTCTTTCTGAATTTCTTAACTACGACTGGCTCTGGTTTCATTTCATCAGGAGTATCTTCTGGAACTACTTCAACAGTTGTCATTTCAACATCAGCTTCCGGTTTATTTTCGACTACCGATTCCACGATTTCAATGACGTATTCCTTAAGTCCTTCCTTCTTCTTAAGTTTTTTCTTGGTAATCACCTGTTTAACTTCATTGCCCGACTCATCGATAACGTGCTGCGTTGTAACCTCGGGTTGCAATTCCTCTATACGTACAAAGTATTCATTGACCTCATCCGTAGTTTTTGGACGCTTTGACCTAGGTTTACGTTTTTCTGGCACTTCTGTGGTGAGACTAACCTTCGAAACTTCATCAATATCTGATTGTTCATATTCAGTGGGTGCCACAAGTTCTTCAAGAACGCTAACAACAAAGTCATCGATTTTCCCTTTGGGAACTTTCTTGGATTTTTTTACAATTGGTTTTTCTTTTGGCTTTTGATCTTCTGAAGGTAGTCCCATTTCAGTGATTTCGGATATGATGACTTCGGCATTAGATTGATCTTCTCCGATAACTTGTGATACTTCGAATATCTTTTCTTCGGGGCCAGTCTTTGCTTTGACTTTCCGTTTGGTGATAGTTCTCTTCACGACTTCACCCGTCTCGGTATGCTGTTCAGTAGTTTCGGTTTGTTTTTCAATCTCCTGTACAACAACAGGCTGTTCTTCGAAGACTGTAGGTGTCACGTACTCTTCAATAACATTGACAACAAACTCTTCAATTTTCTCTTTAGGGATTTTTGGGGTTCTTTTGACTTGTTTCTTAGATATCGGTTTCGCAGCGTTTTCTGGAGTTTGCTCTGTTACCTCAACAATAATAATTTCCGCATTTGGTTGATCATCATCAACAATCTCAGATATTTCAAAAACCTTTTCTTCCGGACCAGTCTTAGTTTTAACTTTACGCTTCGTGACAGTTTTCTTCTTAATTTCACCAGATTCCGTAGGCTGTTCCACTACTTCTGTCGTATGTCCAATTTCTTCAACAAGCGCTTTCTTCGGTTTAGGCTTCGTTTCCTTCAGTTTAATGAGTTCTCCCTCGGATGTGTTTTCTGTAGGTTCTTCTTCCTTTATTTCAAACGTGAAATCTTTAGAAGTGTCTTCAGGGATAAGATTTTCTTCTTCTGATACTTGTATTGGTTGCTCTTCTTCGCGTGGTTGTGGCATAACTTCTTCGATGTCGAATTCATGGAGCGTAACTGGAACACCTTCGGCTATCATTGTGGTTGTCTTGTGGTGCTTCTTTATAATCTTTGACCTTTTCTTCGGTTTCGAATCGATTTCTGTAACTTCATATTGCTCTAGTTCAGTGGTGGGAATTTCTTCTTCTATAAGCTGTTGAATATATGAGTCGTAATCATCGAATTTCGTTTTCTTCTTCTTAAATTTCTTAACTTGCACCGTATCTGTTTTAATATCCTCCGATGTACCTTGCGGCACAATTTCAGCTGTGGTTATTTCGATGTCAGTTTCAGGTTTGTTTTCGACATATGATTCCACAATCTCAATGGTGTACTCCTTAGGCCCTTCCTTCTTTTTGAGTTTCTTCTTTATCACAACCTGTTTGACTTGTTCACCGGTTTCGTCAACGATTGTCTGGGTAGTTATTTCCGGCTGTAGTTCCTCTATGCGGACTGTGTACTCATTTAATACTTCCTGTGGTATTTTTGATTTGGGGTGCTTTATTTTCGACTTTGATTTCTTTTCCTCAGATACACCAATTTCGAAATCTTCTACAGATGGCTTATCATTTGGATTTTCATCCGTTTCTTCAACAAGTACCTCTTTAGGAATATCGTCCGTTTTTTCTAATTCTGCCTCAGTAACTTTCACCTTTTTCACTTTACTTGACTTAGGTTTTTTGGGTCCCTTTGTAGCTTCTTCTGGGCTTACTTCAACTGGCTTAATATCTTCCATTTCTGAAACGTCCTCCACAATAGTTTTCACAGAAAATATAGATTCGTCTAATTTTTGTGGTTTTGTTTTATCTGATCGCTCTACTTCTTCCGTAGTTTGTGCGGTATCGAAATCATCTGGATGCTCGTGTATGACACGTACCAGGTAATCATCTAGCTCCTCCTTCTTTATTGTTTTCTTTACTTTCTTTGGTTTACGTGGAACATCTTCGGCGGTGGTTTTGGACGGCTGTTGAGGTCTGATTTCAGAAGTTATGACTGTGAGTTCGATTTCTGGCCTGTCATCCGATTGTTCATCAATGACTTCGACCTCATATAACTTTTCACCGACCTTTTTCTTGATCTTACGCTTTGTTTTAGTCTTCTCTTTCATTTTGCCATCCTCTGTTGCTTGTACCATAGTTTCCCTCTCTTCGGTGATTTCTTCGACTACCACTTTGTGGCCTTTTTCGGCAGTGGGTTTTTTCTTTATGCTAGCTGGTATAAGTTCGGTTTCTTCCTCAACAGTTTCAGGTTGGTCTGGTGCCGACTCTCTTACTTTCACCTCCAGATCGTCGTAAGATTTTGTAACATGAGGTGCCTCTTCTGGTTCCACAGATTTAGGGCGTGACTTGGATGTTTTTTGCTTAGGCTTTTCTTCAATAGGTTCGATTTCTGAAATTCCAATTTCAAGGGAATCTCCTTTTACAACGCTCTCTTCTTGTGGGATCTGCTTAGTCTTTTTAGCTTTTTTAGGTCTCTTGGAAAATTCAATCTTTTCGAATTGTTCCAATTCCGTCTTTGGAATTTCAGCTTCAATCAGTTGTTGAATGTAAGCATCCAATTCATGCTTTTTCATCTTTTTGGGCTTTTTCTTTGCGGTTTTGTTTTCATCGCTTATGATTACCTCGGGGGGTACGCTCTCTGCGGATGTAATTTGTACTTCGTACACGGGTTCTTCACCTTCTTCAGTTTTAATTTGAATTATTTCGATGATCTCCTCTTCCGGACCTTTTCTGTGATGAATTCTGCGTTTTTTGGATACCTTACTGGTGGTATCTTCTATAAATGTTGGCTGCAACTCGGTTACAGAAATTTCATAGAAACGTTCGTCTTCATTATCTGCAGGTTTTTCTTGCAATTCTGCTATAAATTCCTCGATTTCCTCAGGCTTCATAGTCTTAAGTTTCTTCTTCTTCTTCATTCTTGTTGGTATAACTGTGTCCGATTTATCCGTTTCCATAGTAGTAACAGTAATTTCGTAAAACTTCTCATCTGAATCTGGTTTGTCGCTTGGAGTTTCTAAAATTTCAATGACATGTTCGGCAGTTTTAGTTTTCTGCACCAGTTTTCTTTTCTTCTTGCTTAGGGGCTTCTTAACAACTTCGCCATCGACTTGGTCTTGTTCGATGACCTCGGGCTCATATTCTATAACTTTTACTATTTCAGGAACTAACTGGGTGTTAGACTTTGATTCCTCAAGTGTGAATTTTACACCCGTATCATCCTCCTCCGGTATTTTGCTTGTCTTCTTCTTTTTAGTTGCCTCCTCTACTTTTGAAGTATCTTCGATTACAGCTTCTTCGGAAGTTTTAGTACTAAATGGTTTTAGAATTACTTCTTCTTTCACCTCTTCGGATTTAGGTACTTTGCCCTTTCCCAGCTTAAGTTTGCGTTCCTCTGGCTGGAGTTCTTCTTTTTTAGGTTTCTTTGGACGTTTATATTTAATTTCGGGTTGTTCTTCCTCTACAGGCGATTGTTCTTCCTTTTCCCACAAAGTGGGGGTTTCAAGCTCTTCTTCACTGAATTCGGAGGGCTTAAAGGCTTTGGGGCGTTTCTTCAAAACTTTAAAGGCTTCCTCAATATTGCGTGAAAGTTCTCCACGTCCCTGTTTCGTGTCCAATTCAGTAATGGTCAGTTTGAAATTGTAGGGAGCATAGGGAATAAAATTAACCCAGCTCTTGAGTTTGGTTTTAAATGGAACCTTCTCTTTTTTGGGCTTAACTTGGGCTGGCTTTTGCTTTGGTGTTTTGAGTTTAAGCATTTGCGGAAATTCCGCTACGGATGTTATTTCCACTGGCTTCGATTTCTTCACTTCAATGCTTTCTATTTTCATAGGTACTAGCCTAACTGTTTGGGCCGGCTTCACCGAAGAATCCCGACGAGCTTGCTGTGGTTTCGCCATTTCTGTCCGTTTGTATTCTGTCAGTACAGTCTTGGGTATCTCCTGACGTATCAAAAATTCTATGTATTCGTACAAGTCGTCTTTGTTAACCTTCTTCTTGGTCTGCTTCTTTTTCTTTTTATCCTTAGGCTTCTCAGCCACACTGTCTGTTACCCTAACTTTCCAATCTTCAGGAGCCTCTGATAATTCCTCAAGTTTTTCGTCATCCGTTATCGTAACGGTAACCTGCTCCTCTTCGCCAGGTCTCTGCATCGTTACGACCTCAATCATTTGCTCATGATCGCCGACCTTCTTCTTAATCTTGCGTTTCTTAACTGTAGTGGTTTGTCTCTCCACATCATCCGCCTGCTCGGCCGCTTTGGCCGGCAACTCCACTTCCAGCACTTCCTCCGGCAGATATTCGACCGTCAACTCTTCCGGTTTCTCTTCAATAATATTATGTGCCATTCTTTTGGGCTTTTCGGTCTTTGATTTGGTGGGAGTTTCTATGTGTTTTGTGTCTTCTTCATTTACATCATCAGGTTCGAATATAGTGTATTGTTTGTGCTCTTGGTCTAATTGACAGAAACATTGTATATATTTGTATAATACCTTCATATTTTTTTTTTTGTTCTAGCTCGCTTAAAATTAATTTATATTATGTAGTATACAGTTAGGGGATATTAAAATAGTTCTAGGTAAAACCGGGGTCAACCGGCGTGTGAGAGTGTCTAATTGTACCCTATTTACGCTAACTATAGATATATTGTAGTGTTAATGTGAATTGTAAGTAATAGGGAGGGGGAGTGGGGGAGTAGATTCGGGCTGTGGTGCAGGGCGTCATATTCATGTATTCGTGAATATTATTCTTTAGTAGTTGTATTTCTTTTGATTGTATATGTAATATTAAAGTGTTAGTGATGTCATTAACATTGTTAACAACAAATAGGAACACAAATGCTTTAGACGGTTAATTTCAATTTTCGATTATTGTGAGATTGGAGTTCATTGTACTGTTAATTATAGTGGAAGGTAGAGAGATTTGTCGTGGGATTTATTGAGAACAGTTGGAGTTTGGGTTTTGGGATTCCTAGCAATGAACAGCGGCATCTTTCAAGGAGAGAATTTCAATCCCGCATATTTGAAATAACGGGCAGTAGACTAGGTCCTTGTACTGGCAATTTTTTTCCTACGCGATAAATTTTTAATAAATATGGCACGTATATGCTTTATCCAACATTAGCTGTCGCAACGATCAATAATCTATATAATATATGAGGTCCCATTTATTTTGAATAGTATGACAAACCTCCATCCTATGACGCAGAATATGAGAAAAATCGTATATAACGTTGGGTGTCATGTTGGTGGAATGTCAAGCTTGCATCGTCAGTCGAATCACATCGCTTTGCTTTCGCTCTCAGCACAAAGGGAGAATTTACGATTGGATTTCTCAAATTTCGAAAATGGCAGGGCATCATACGAAGGATCATGATTCAAGAATATGTGTTTTATTTTCTAGATTCTTGACAGCACCATCATTCAAGTGATTTGATCGAGAGCACAATATTGCACATGCCGACAAATCTGTGATAATTGTTAAAGTAATTGTATTGCCACAATCTGGAAAAACAGATCATCACGTTTTCTCTTTCGCTCGTTGTCTGCTGTCAAAATTCGATGTTGTAAAAATTGTTCGAAGCCACGACTATTCATAGCAAATATGTATGTAATTGTGGAATGTTTTTTACAGATGCGAAATTTTGAGTACAGAGAGGCAAAGAATTAATAGTTCTCTACCAAATAATTATTTAAATAGATCAACGGGCTATTGTGCAATACACTCGTCTGGCAAAATCATTAACAAAAAATTCTCATGTTACTTGCGAACGATGGTGTTTTATACATCAATGGTCAAGATGTTACTGCAAGTTTTTTAAGCTTAGAAATCAAGAACGATCGCATTAATGGGAATGCATCAGTTCTATACAAGATTGAAAAGCATTGCCCCCGTCAAATATATAAATTTGCTTTTCCCCGGCCCGATAGAACAAACGATTTGAAGGTATGGCGGAGTTTGGTATTTCCGTGCGTCTTTGGGGAATATATCTGACCGATATGAAACCTTTGGTAAGAAATTTAGCTCCTTACGGGAAATTCGTCATAAGAAAGCTGTCGACGGAAGCATTGTGGTCACTTTGGACCATAATGAGGTAATGATTAGAAACCAATCAATCAAAAATCTTGCTACAGCTATTGCGCATTTCTTGTAGACTTCGTCGCTGTATTTCATATTGAAAACTACAAACTACTACATATTCTTCTGAATTATATACCATTTGTTCACTGCTTGAAATCATTAATATTTATAATATAAATATAATATTTGTAACCAAATTAAAAAATCCCTGAATTTCTTTAAGTCCAGTTTGGCCACAATGTTGTGGAAAGGAATGCTTCTGATCTATTACATGTCCTAGTGGCGTATATAACTTTATATGTATATTGTATATATGTATGTGTAAGGTAAGTAAACCATAAAAATGTACCTGTGATGTCGTTAACTTCAACGATTTCAATTTGTTGGGGTGAAGTTGTGTCGCGTTCTTTAATTGGTTCAGTATCACTGAGCACTTCTTCGACAAGAACTCCCTCCTCTTGGATAACCTTTTTACTTGCGGTCTCAATGACGGTTTCGCCGTCTTCGTTTTGTACTGTTTTGAATGTTGTAATAAACACAGGTTTATCATCCGTTGTCGGCTTATCTTCTGTGTATGTATGCAAGAGAGTAAGGTTGTGGGTTTGTTTCATTGTGTTATGGGTCGATTTGCAAGAAAGAGACATAAATGTTAACAAAATATGTTCCCTCACTTATAAAGAATACAAGAAAACAGTTCAAGGTTAGAAGTACATATGGCGGTATGGTATTTGTTATTTCGTTGTGCTGTGAGAGTGTAAGTGTAAGAGAAAGAAAAAAGTTTTGTTGTAGTGTTTAGTGTACTGTTCTTACCCTTAGGCTTCTTAGATTTAGGTTTGCTTTTAAGTGATTTTGGAGTCTTTTCGTCGTCCAAAAGACTGATATCGATTATGTCGGGTAGGTCATCTTCGGTCAAGACTTGAATCTGGGAATATGGTTCTTTTCCTTCCTCTTCGATAGTTTGAATTTGATAGAATTCTGGTGTAGGCGACACATCCTTTTTGAAAGTGCGAGTTCTAGTAGTTTTCTTCTTGGGCTTTTTATTTTCACCGATAGTTTGGATTTCCACAATTTCTTCCGGCAACTCTTCGATGGGAATTGGTTTTGCAGGCAAATCGTCCGCAGGTATTTCTTCAATATTGATCGTGGCAGTAGGCTCTTCATTATCTTTTTCAACTATTTGTATTGTAGTTATTTCTTCAGTGTCACTGTCCAGCGGCTTTTTGAATGATCTGGTTTTAATAGATTTCTTCTTTGTCTTACCGTCTGGAGTCAAAGTTTCTAATACAGTATGCTGTTCTGGCAACTCCATAGAAGCAATAACATTTTGGTCGGCATTTTCGGCTCTTTCGACTTCTTTTACAGTAATAGTATATTTAGGCTCTTCGCCCTCATTTTCAATAATCTCGATTTCTGTTATCTCTTCCTTATCGTCACCCCTTGGTTTCTTGATGGTTTTTTTCCTAATCTTTCTCGTTTTGGTAGTACCTTCTGTGTCGGTGTAGTCCTCGGTTATAATTTCTTCGGGCAACTCCAAAACGGGCACAATTTTTTCTTCTGGCAATTCGGGGAATGGTTCGATAAACTCGTTCACCGTAACGGTTGTAATTGGTTCTTTCTCGAATTCCTCCACTGTCTGGATTTTTGTAATTTCCATTTTATCGCCTTTAACCTTCTTAACGACTTTGGTCTTGATAACAGTTTTAGTTGGTGTGCCGTCTTCCTTTTCAGAGATAATGACCGATTTTTGTTCTGGTAGTTCGACAATTTTTTCATCCTCATGTGGCTGTTTCACTCGAACCATACGTTTCAATTTTACTTGTCTTTCATCGCTCTGAGGAATAGTCGATTCTTCTACAGTAACAGTATATTCAGGCTTCTTGTCATCTTCTTCGACAGACTCAATTGTAGTAACCTCTTCTTTTCCACCTTTAGTCTTTCTGATGACCTTTGTACGGATCCGCTTCTTCTTTGGTTTCCCGTCTTCTGACATGGTCTCGATAACCTTGATATCCACAGGAAGTTCTTCAACTCCTTCAGAATACACTTTAGCCCCAATCTCTTCAGCCACCGCTGTAGTTTCGGTTCTACTATCGTCTTCTCCGGCAGTTTCAACCTTGGCGTCTTCTTGTTTGTTCTCCTTCATCTTGTTGATTACTCTTGTACGGAGCCTTTTCTTCTGTGGTTGGCCATCTTCAGAAACAGAGTCTATTACCTCAAATTCTTCTGGAAGTGCTTGAATTTGAGAGTATTCTTCAATGGGCTCTTCTTCGACCGTGACTGTTGTTTCTGGTTGTTTTTCATCTTCCTCAACGGTTTGAATCTTAGTGATTTCTTGTTTGTCACCCTTGACCTTCTTGATGACACGTGTGCGAATTTTCTTTTTCCTTGGTTTACCGTCTTCGGAAATGGACTCAACAATCTTAACTTCTTCAGGAAGTTCTTGCATTTGAGGGC
>JAHXMU010000729.1:140026-201462 GCA_019455685.1 Philornis downsi | reverse complement strand
CATCGTTTAGTAAGAAAAAACAGTTTTTCGCACAGTCAATAGTCGAGCCTCTTTTTAGGTCAATTACAGGACTACCGCGTATATGAACATTCAATTCATAGTACGAGTATAATAATTAATAAGTTGTATCATAACGTATAAATTATCAAAATTGTCAACACCCAAAAGTCAAAATAAAAAAAAAAAAAAAAAAAAAAAAAAAATTGCTCAAAATGAAACATGATTTCATTTGGTCAAATGTAACCATCTCACTTCGTAATTCATTTGGAAGTTAATATAATACTTTTATATTAACCGTGCTGTTGATGCTGTTAAGCATTTTTTATCGTATTTTAAAATAACTAAATTTAAAAAAGCATGTGCATGTGCGACATTGACATTCATTACAACACGAATGAAATTGCCCTCCAATTTCTGACTACAGTCATCTCTTGAACTGTTGAATATCCTACATAGTAAGGCAACGATGTAATCCAGCCAATCAAAACGTACAATAAAAAAACACGCAGAAAACCGTACTACGCCATGAAATCGGTTATTGATTCGTAGCTGGCAAGAAACTCAATTATATTGAATTGGAATCATAGAGGCGAATTTAATTTAATTTAATTTAACTAAATCTCTATGAACGGAGTGCATCCCTGTAAGTGGTGGAATTCTGAACATACATCAAAGCAAAGTCTTTTCATCGTCACACAGATACATGATCTTAAGAGTTTAAAGCATGATTAATGAAATTACATATTTCCGCTCTATTTGATATGTTGTCTTATAACGCTTGACAAAACGAAATAGGAGTCGGTCGATTAACTCTCGGCCTCTTCTGGTACCTCTGGTACAAATGGCATATTTCAAATAGTTCATATTTTTGAATCAATTGTACCAAAAAAAGACAAACTTTCTACACATAAAATCTAAACGGTCTTATGTTTGAGATTGGAATAGAATGAAACCCTCAAGCATATTAATAAACTACACGAGAATCAATCTTACGTGAACAATTTTTCACTGATAGACTGCAGTAATTTTTTGTGTTGTTTCATAATGTTTGCCAAACCCCGAAAAAAGGCGAAAAGTTAATCACTCGAGGATTTTCCTCACCGCGACAATTCTGACTACTGACGAAGTCATCAAGATGGAAATGGGCCTCGTCAAATCAAAAAAAAATCAAAAAATCAAAATCAGCATTTTCATGTTTTCTCTCCAATACCCAATTAACGAGCTACCTTCGCTGTCCATGATCAGCTAGCAGGCTTCATTTCCTGAGTCAATTGAACTTTGTATGCATGAAGATGCAAATCTTTCGTCAAAATTCGCTGCATAGTGGATTTGCAAACACCAATTTGCTGAGCTCGGTGTCGAATTGAGGTGGATGGAGTTTGAGCGACATCATCACGTACAGCTGCGGCATTTCCGGTCGATCGACCTGGTCGAAGACGCGTTGTTGTCTTTACATCACTAACAGACCCAGTTTTGGCAAATTTATCCATTAATCTCTTTACAGTTGACTTTTTTGGAACATTGTTCTGACCTCAAATTGATCACAATTTGCGAACTGTAGCCGCAAAACTTTCACCATTTTGGTAAAACAATTTCACAATGAGAATGCGTTGTTCATTCGTGTAGCGCTCCATTTTTACTAACCTCGTACCTTCTACTAGCAAACAATAACAATTATTCAAATGTCAAACAATGACACTTCGAATGGCGCCAAATTTAAATCTTGCGTTCTTGTTTGGACACCCTTTATAAGTGGAAGTGGAATGCTTCATGTATACAAGCATTTCAAAAGTCTAGAAATTGACGCTCAGAGTAAAATTCGAAATCGTTATTAATAAGTAGGTTCCACTGGCTGAACCTAAAAATGGGATGGTTGTAAGCAAATTGAATTCAAGAAACTCTCAAATATCGTATCCAAGGAAAGTAAAGGAATTCTTTTTTACATGTTTTTAAAAAGTAAACACAGGGTTATCCATTTAGTGGTTTCAAACCCATCATTCCAGCAAGGCTGTCAGCTGTTAAATACCTGTAATCTAAAGTGTTATTTATTTAGTGAAAGGTTTGCTATTTACGAATATGGACCGAAAAAATAGTTAAAACGTGCTACAAAAGTGATGATTCAAGTGCCCCGTGGGCACTGGAAGCGTTATAGATGTGGTCAGGTCTGTGCATTATCGCAATGTATGCACTGACGAAAATATTGCTTCAGTTGAACCTATATTATGGTTCATTATGATGTATTTTGCATTTGGATTTGCACCTTCGTTCACATAGATTCCAACTCAGGCAATAATTAAAGACGGTTGAGCATTCACAATGCAGTAGATATGCTGAGTGGGTGGTACAGATTCGAACAAAATATTCATCAGCGATGAATCTCATTTCTCACTCGGTGGTTAAGTCAACAACCCAAATTGTCGAACCCAGAAGTGATTATGGGAAAGCCATTGCATCGCGAAAAAGTGACTGTGTGGTACGCATTATGGTCTGCATTTTTTTTCGAAAACTATCTCAAAAGGATCTAATGGCATTGTATTTCATACATAATTCAAAAAAAATGCTGACTATTCATCGATTACAAATATGACGGTCGAAAACGGGAAAGCTTGCATGGAGTCATGGTACCTCTCCGAAGCCAACATGCCTTCATGGCAGAAGACTGACTTTGAGAAACGTTACAGAAGATAAGAAAAAATATTATTCAGCGATTTTACATAAAATGAGGTGTTAGATAGAATGATAGAAACAACTGATTTTTAATATGATTTAATGTATAAGAAACTCTAAAGGAAAGGGCAATGCCGGTCATTTTTGTTCGCAAAACTGAGGTCAATAAATGTCTGATATTTGTACAGAACTTAGTATGCTGTGATGAAATATATGAACCTTGGAAAATATAGCCATGTTAGATAATTGTTACTGGAGGTGTTAGAAAGAACTGCGTTATTTACTGAATTTCATTTAACTGTATAAAAGATATAAAGTTAAGAAAATTTAGGTTTTCTCAAATTTTACCAAGCATTTTAGAGCAATAAATCATTAAAAAAATGTAGAAATTTTAGATCGTCTACAATCTGGCTCAGATTAGATCATCTACAATTGGCTCAGCTACAATCTGGCAATATAATATGCCAAAATAATATACGAAGCATTTTAGTACAATGACCATTCTGTAATTTCTAAATGAAAGGCTTTAATAAGATGTGATTTAGCTATTTTGTTGATTCAATTTTTAACGATACCTGATAAGAATCGAGCGATTCACTATAGCCCTGTTACTTTATTCACAATTTACTACCAACATTAAAGGAATTAAGTGGAGGTGCTTGATTGAAGTTCGTGTACTGGTTTGTAGAGCTCTTTAACTGCTTAGAACGCTTAGAATTACTCGAGGCAGATGTCGTGTCATAGTATAAATTTGCAGGAAATGCGTGTGAGATACTTTTTTCTACACAATTAATTTGATAACATTATAAATTGCGGGTCAGTTAAAATGCTAGCACAAAATCTAAGAAATTATTGTTGTTATAGTATTCTGTATTTCACTTTATTCTTTATATTATTTATTACTATTTCTTTTTTCTCTATTATTCTCTTTCTCAATTATAACAAAACTTTTTGGATTTTCCGATAATCAAACCTTTGCTCGACATAACTATATTTTAATGCATTTTAAAATATAATTGAGAAAGGAATTTGAGTTGTACGACTTTATATAACTTAAATTGAAGATTTTTCTGTGATCATAGAAAGTCTTTTCATGTTTCAATCTACCAAAGCATTTGTTTGATTTAACTCTTATTTTAATTTATTTCAAATCCATCAATTTGCTTTACAATTGCAAGTCTTTAGGTTCTGGAATTTCTAAGTATCACAATTAGACATTAGTGCATTTTTAATTGGTTTCAAAGAATATTAAATTTGCCACTAAATTCACGGTGAAATTATCTTTATTATCATCTATATTGTAATTCTTTGATACAATATGATGGGTGTCCAGCTATTTTTTGCTTATAATTATCAATACAACCATCTCTATTCAGAGACATCCCCTTTCTTTGGAGAACGATGCGGTTTTCTTTAAATACAACAATTTGAGTTTGGTTGGAGATATAAATTTTTGGTAAAACACATTCTAAGAATCCATTAAATTTTATGAGTACAAAATTTTGTTTCCGAAAAATTTAAAAAAAAAATATACATTTTCTTAAACCGCGCCAATCAATTTTTTCATCATTATTTGCCTTATTACAAATAGTCAAAACTATATGAAGTAGTGCAATTTTTACCTAATATTTTTTTTTCGTCAATATTCGCGCAGTATTCCGCGACACCTCCAGTTGTGACCTATCTAGTGGTAGTTGTGCCAGGAGCAATTGACTTTTCTTTCCCCATAGAATATTTACAACTAACTGAAATCCCGTTGCTGATTTATATTTTGCCAAGTGCTTTAAAAAACTACTTCGTTGAACTTATTTTTTTCTGCTGAATGCCACTTTTTAACGTTAATCCATAACATCTACAACATGCCTTTCTTATCTGGATGGATTTAATTTTTCTATATACACATAACATGTAGTGAACGTATGGCTGTAATTGGGAATGTTACGTTTTTTGATGTATAACTGGAGGAAAAAACATGACATACAAATTCGAAAGGATTACCAATAGATCCTGTTCTTTACATCCTCCTTTATCCTGTTGGAGACAATCGTACCTACAAGAAAAGAAGAAGAAAATACAGGAAAAATGTTATCAGAAAAATACGTTTGACATACTAGAGGTTGTAGTAGTTGTGGTTGATCATTCAGTGAACTATAAGAGGAATAATGAAGGAACGAAAATATGCCAACTGTACATGTTAAGTCTATGCACAGTGGCCAGGAAATCATTTGTGATAATATTCCCAGCAACACAACGTCGTTTCATCGAACAAATTAACTATATGGATGGTACGATCTTCACAGGAAAGCAAAAAACTCGTCTATTCTGTTTTACACCTATTTTTTTTTATTTGGACCATTAAATACACACTTAAAGGATTGCAGATACATATGTGTGACAATTAGAGATTTCAAATGATGCCACCGAAATAATTTATACAATTGAAACTAATTTGTTAAGTATAGCGTTGACTTAATGATAATTAACAAATTCTAAAATAATAACGACCAATATCAAAATCATTTAAACATATTTGGAATTTTAATTCAATGTTGGTGAAGTAAAAAGTTTTCTGAATTTTTTAGCTTTATTTCAACGAGCATCCAATTTAGATTCGACTTGATCTACACTCTGTTCGAAAACTTTGGTTGACTTAAAGTCAATTTCATAATTCTTTTATTGAAGAAAATCTTGTCTTTATTAGTAAAAGAAACCTGATCAGCTTAAATTCATAAAAGTTTTTTATGCCAGCTTTATAACAGCAGAAAAATTTAACAAATTCTTAAAAATATGATGGTGTCATGGTCAGCACTGCACGGCGAGTGTGATAGAACCACCCATCCAAGCTATCCATCCACATTGTTGAAGATTTATACGGCCTGACATCGTCTTGATTCTGGTCATTTTTGGTCGATCGGCCGCTTTAAACTGATAATTTGTTGATGGTAAAGGTCCAAATTTAAAGTTTGGTGTGTTGTAGCTTATGACAGATGATTGCCTTTGAACCACAAATGGGCAGAAATATCTTTTTGGATGTTAATCTGTTCACCAGATAGTTTAAGTTGGCTCAAAGTGTTTTTCGGCTATTCCCTAATTCCTGAGCGTTCAAATAATTGCTCACATTCCGATACTACCAGAGTGTGTCTCATCTTTTCATATTAACAGAATAGCATCGTCGGATCTATCGCTTTGCTTAGGTATTCAGTAATTTGATCAGCATATAATAGAGATTTGTGTGACTGGTAGTGGTCACACTCAAGAATGTAAAGAATTTTCTCTTTTTTTAGGTTCATTTCGAAATTTTATTATTCACAAATACCTCCACTAAAGCCAAGACTGTCAAAATTTTCATTATCTTGAAATTGTCATTATCTTTAAATTTGTATTGTCTTTAAATTGCCTTAAAACAAGACTCGATGCGATGAGATATGATTTACTGAAAGCTTAGTCAATTCGTAAATTGATTGATTTTCATTCTCAGAAACAACTTTACCAAAAATTTGACATGTGTCTAACTTTACTAATTTCAATGAAACTGAATAAAAGATATGAGCACAAGAATGTACGAATTGTTCATATATTTTGTAAAGTGACAGAATATAGCAATACTATTGATAAAATATAGGTTAGTGCAGCCTATAAATTAGGAGTTACAAGGAAGAAATTGAAATTCCGTTAAATATTCTACCGAGCCAGTTTTTCACTATGATTTAAGACAGTAATCGTGTCTACTAATCAGTCAGTTAGTCAGACAGACAAGCTTATTTAAATGGGCTCTAGGGGTCTTGAAACACTGTGCTTCAAATGAAATTTAGCACTTTAAACACTTTCTTCTTGGTAATATCAAATGACTACATTCCTTTTTGTGAAATTATAAGACTGTCCACCTATATTCAGTGACTATGAATGGAAACCGGTGGCTCTAAATTTCAAGTAAAAAAGAGTTAAATTTCTTTATTCACAATGAGTGCCAAATTTTCAAATCGTTCTCTTCTTTCACTTATATATTAAGTGCACAACTAAGTTCTTGCTGTTTTTTTTTTTATAAAAATTCAACTTTATTATGAAAACATGTTTACAAATGATTCGTTAAAAGTATTGCCCATCGCTAGCTACTATTCTTTCCCATATTTCTGGCAAAGCTCGAATTCCGTCATGCTAAAGTCGTTCATCTTTTGAGGCTATCCAAGAATCTAGCCGTTGCTTGATATCGTCATATGAATGGAACTGCTGGTCAGCCAGACCTTGTGCCATCGAAAGGAACAAGTGATAATATGGCGGAACAATATCTAAAGAATATGGCGGATGGGTAAGACTTCCCATTTTAGCGTTTCCAGGTAAATTTTAAAGAGCTTGACCACGTGAGGCCGAGCGTTGTCATGCTAAAGAAAAACTTTTTAGTGCCTCTCCGCGTATTGTGGGCATTTCTCGCACAGAGCTCGGCTCAATCGCATTAATTGAAGTCGATACCGGTCTCCAGTGATGGTTTCGCTTGGTTTCAACAGCTTGTAATAAATAACACCGAATTGGTCCCACCAAATACATAATACAAGAGCATAATCCTTGCAGCATGAATATTCGGCCGAGGCGACAATGTAAAAGCATGACCGGGCAGCCCCCATGAATTTCTCTTCTTTGGATTCCTGTAGTGAATCCATTTTTCATCACCCGTTACAATACGATGATAAAATCCTTCCTTTTTTTGTTGCTGAATCAGCTGTTTACAGGCGAAAAAACGACGTTCAACGTCCCTTCAACTCATAAGGAAAGTTACCAAGTTACTTGCTGTTGAGTCATTCCCAACGCGTGCAATCACTTGGAAATTGTTTGGCGGGTAACTTCTATTACTGAAGGAAGCTCTACCTGGGTTCGACATGGATCCCCATCAGGCAATGCCGTCATTTCAGTGTCTTCGAAGGTTTTTCATCTTCCTTCATCCGAACGGCCTTCAATATCAAAATCACCACATTTAAAGCAACAGAACCAAGGTCGACATAACTTTTCACCTAAAGCAGTATCTCCGTAAATGTTTTGGACCTCTCGAATAGTTTCCGATGTTCACAGCCGAAAGAACGACGTTCAACGTCCTTTGACTTCAACTCATAAGGTACTCAAGTTCCTTGCTTTTGAATCAATCCCAACGCATGTAATCGCTTGGAAATAACTTGGCGGGTAACTTCTAATACCGAAGCAAGTTCTATCTGTGTTTGACATGGATCCCCATCAAGTACGACGTTAATTCAATGTCTTCGAAGGTTTTTCGTCTTCCTTCATGCGAACGGTCGTCAGCATCAAAATCATTGTGTTTAAAGCGACGGGACTAATCTTGCTATGTTGTTTCACTTAAATCAGCATCTCCGTAAACGTTTTAAAGCTTTCGATTATGTTTTCTTCGATTGAAAGAAGAAAATCAATACTTCCCGCATATGACGATTATTTGGCACAAAATTATACATATTCACACAACCAAAAGAATATGACGTCAAAAGAAAGTCACTATTGTACCGAGGCGGTATGTTCGCCATATGCGTAAGCTTGGCTCATGACGTTTAGATTATGAAACAATCGATTTGCACTTACATCTAGCGCTATCTGTTCGCAAACAGCGAGAACTTAGTTGCGCACTTAATACAAACAAATTCAAACGTTGAACAGTCATAGCTTTGTTAAAAGTAATTTTAGTCAACGTGCCGGTTATGAAATGCTTTTACGAATATGTTGAAAATTAAACAATGTTTGTTGTCAGTTTTTGTCGACTTAGCAACATAGCGAAAAATGCAGCAAAGATTTTGCAAGCCTTTTATTCCGAGCTTTTATTCCGAGTGCTTTTATTCGTAGATGAACGGAAACAAAAAAGTGTCCTTCATGTTTATACGACAAGCAACTCATCCACTTTCAAAAAAGCTGTTGCAAATCTGCCATGATCTCTTATGAACACAGCTTTGGCTCTTTTGTTGTAAAATATTTCGTTGATTGCTATTTTATAGATAGATATTCAAGGATGTCTATTTTTCCCCATTCTGCAAGCAATATGCGAATTGCCCGCTTTGATCTGCTCCATTTACAAATTGCTAATAATTAGTTAAAAGATTATAATTATTACTGAGAAATGTGATATTACAACTGAGAGTGCACCGTTGCCATCGTGACAAATTTAGTCATTGTACCACTGTGTATCGTCTATCAAGGAAACATTACTCCAGTTTGGTTTACTATTACACAGAAGTACATAAATTCATGTGTATAACTATAGTCAATATATATATGTATGTATGTACCACAAAAAAAAAAGAGAAATCATGAAATTGAAAAGGGAATACATAAAATATAGTGTTGATATCTACTACAGCACACAACGCAGAGAAAACCGAACCGAAGAGGATATTTGTCTATGTGTCTGTTTTGTTTGAATATCTTCTTATCTATTTAACTGTGAACTTGTAATAACTAAATGTGGTGAGGACGACAAATATTTTTCTGGCTGCTTTTGTGCCACATACATACATACACACATACACACATCCACACACACACACATTCACTCATACCCATACACAGTCTCATGCATAACATTCCTATAGCTATCCACATTCGAAATGTTACTGAACTAAAGATCACATAAAACAAGATATAAACACGTAAACCCATAATAACCACTACAAACACACATCGAGAAGAATTTTTGTTTTTTCACTTCAATTTCCAGTTGATTGGCGTGGAGTGAGGCAAAAAGTGGTGAAAAGTAATACTCAAACAAACATAAAATAAGTATAGACTTACAGACGCCCGTTGGCATGCCATCGATTCTGGTTACAGCATCCAATGCGACCCATTATTTGTCTTTACTCTATGACTTTCACATATATAATTCATGCCGAGTCGGGAAGGGAGGCACAAATACTACGTCATTATGAAGACAATGAACGTAAAACTATGAAAATGTTCCAAAGTTATCTACAGAAATTATAAGGAATGCGTATTGAGAAAGGACAATGGTCAATTTCTGGGAAAAGCACACAGAGGGACAAAGAACAGTAGGGAATATGTGTCCAAACATTTTATTGTATATATCGTAAGTATGTGCTTAGATTATAGTAACGATGTGTTATGAATTCATAAATATTACAACTGATTTTGGAACAACCATATATAATTTAGTACAGTCTCATGGGTTTTCATGGGAAAACATTATCAAATAGTTTGAGTGTTATGTAGTATTTGGACTTTAAAATGAGAAATTGGTATGTTGTCGGATGTAATTCAAAGAATGTTTTTATTTAAAAATTCCTATTTGAGATGTCAAATAAGGCAGAGCTATTAGATAATGGTATATTAAAGTTCCAAAATTCGTTTGATATTTAAGCGACATAGTAAGGTATAAATACATAAAAATTTCAAAAGAATGTTTACATACGTTCATGCTGATATCAAGAATAACATGAAATATTTCAACAGTCGTTGATACTAAAGACGTAAAAACATGCAATTTCACTGTGTTAGGACATTTTGTTCATTAATATCTTATTTAAATGGCTATTAATCAAACTATTATTCATTTTCGAATAACACTTCCGAACTTTTGTTTGTCGAGAGATGGCTTTATCATTGAATCGCTTGCTTAGCCCATAGTAACACCTATTAGCAAGCAATACTCCCCTTTTTATATCCATGCTGATGTCATTCGTTTTGTTTACAGCGGAACCGAGGTATGTTGGCTGGGTCAAGTTGTGCGGATGAACCCAAACGCTCCGGCACGGAAAGTTTTCGACAACTCCGCTGGAAGGACCAGGTTTTTGAAATATTATCGAAGCTTGGTGTGACGAATTGGAGGAGAAGCGCAGAAGATCGAAGCGCCTGGAATTATTTTCTACAGGCGGCGTATAATAAATAAGGCAATCTATTCCAATCGCCACATAAGAAGAGGAAGACTTCCGAATTTAGTTACATCAACCTAGCAAACAACATAGGAGTTGTACAAAGAAATAATGTTTTCACCATCTGCCCAGACGCAGTACGCGGATATTTATTACATTCAAATCATAAAGTTTCGAGTCGAACATTCTTACGGCGAGAGTAGAGCTTCTTTTAATGGCAATCGCCCAAGAAAAGAAAAAAAAATATTGTTATAAGTTTGTTGATTGTATTTTCATAGTACATTTCCACAAAAAATACCCACTTCCGTGTTATTCCATTTATTAACATGTACGCAGCAGGTTTGAAAATATTTTACAAATATATTGCTTAATTAACTTCATTGGGGTTGCCGAAGGCTTAAATACAATATATTGCTCTATGTTATATTACGTGTACAACTAAGTTGCCGCTGCTTGCAAATAGATGGCGCCAACTATAAGTGCTAGCCGATTCTGCCATAACCTAAACATCATGAGCCAAGCTTAGGCATATGGTAAACATACGGCCTCGACACAATAGTGAATTTTCTTTGATATCATATTCTTTTAGTTATGTGAACATGTATGATTTTGTGCCAAATAACCGTCATATGAAGGAAATATTGATTTCATTCTTAGAATCGTAGAATCCAGCGACTGAAGCTTATCGAGAGCTTTAAAAGAAGGAGATTAATTCCGCCGCTTTAACGATAGTGATTTTGGTGTTGGCGACCGTTAGTGTGAAGGAAGACGAAAAATCTTCGAAGACACTGAATTGACGGCATTGCTTGATGGGGATCCATGCCAAATGCAGGTGGAGCCTGCTTCAGTATTAGGAGTTATTCGCCAAGCCATTTCCAAACGATTATATGCGTTGGGATTGATGCAAATGCAAGGAATTTGGGTACCTTATGAGTTGAAGTCAAAGGACGTTGAACGTCGTTCTTTCGGCTGTGAACATCGGAAACTCTTCGAGAGGTTCAAAACATTTACGGAGATACTGCTTTAGGTGAAAAGTTATGTCGACGTTGGTTTCGTTGCTTTAAATGCGGTGATTTTGATATTGACGGCCGTTAGCGTGAAGCAATACGAAAAAACGTCCGGAATTGTGAAAAAATGCATTGCTTTTGCATTATAATTATACACCTGCTCACTCATCTTTGCTTGTGAGAAATTATTTGGCCAAAAACAACACCGTTATCATGCCTCAGCCGCCGTATTCGCCAGATTTGGCCCCCTGCGACTTTTTCCTATTCCCAGGTTTGAAGAGATCCATTAAAGGACGGCGTTTTGCGACGGTTGAGGAGATAAAAGCCGAATCGCCGAACATGCAAAACACTTGTCTTTTTTATGCCTCTCACAAACAAACATGCTATATCGATAAAACCGTCAACATATCTTGGAGACGAATGTACCAACATTAAAAAAAATAGTATTAATCGAAAGTCGAATGTACGTAGCCCGCGTAATTTTAAAATTCGGCTTCTTTTTTAACACATTTCGTATTAGAGAAGCGGCCATATTTTTATGACCATTCCATAACTTCAAGGCACTACTCCTTATTTACCGTACAACCTTGCGGTGAGAACTCCTGATGCACTACGCCATGGTAATCGAAGAAAACAGTGAGCAAAGCGTTGACATTTGATCGAACTTGGCGTGCTTTTTTCGGTCCTGGCTCTCCTGAACTCTTCCATTGGGACGATTGCTTTGGCTTTGGTTTCGATGTCATAACCATATACTCGTACCCATGATTCTTCACCAGTTATGACCCTTTTAAGCAAATCTGGATGACCGTTGACGTCATTCAACAATTCCTAAGCGATGCTCATGCGATGTTGTTTTTGGTCAAAATTTAGCAATTTTGGAACGAACTTCGCCGCCATACGCTTCATGCCCAAAATTTCCGAAAAGATTGTATGGCATGAACCAACCGATATGCCGACATCCTCAGCAACTTCTCTAATTGTGATTCAACGATTCCCCATAACAATTTTTTTCATTTTCTCAACATTTTCATCGGTTGTTGATGTGCTGGGGCGTCCAGAACAAACGTCGTCATTCACATTTTCTCGAACTTCTGTGAAAAACTTGTACCACTTTTAAACATTTTTTTGACTCAGAGTACTCCCACCGTATGCCACTGTCAACATTTCAAGTATTTTTGAGCACTTAATTCCATTTTTTACACAAAATTTGATGCAACTTCTTTGATCCATTTTTTTCGATAGCAGAAAATCGCCAAACACGCACAAGACTTGTCTCATTTACACCTCTCACAAACAAACAAACTCTACATGCTATATGGATAAAACCGTCAACATATCTTCGAGACGAGACACAGTGTGGGCCATATGAGTGTTGGCGATTTAATTCTTCAATTTCTCGGTAAAGCGCGGCGCAGCGAACAACATATCCCCCCGCCACCCTGCGCCGCGCTTTACCGAGAAATTGAAGAATTAAATCGCCAACACTCATATGGCCCACACTGTGTCTCGTCTCGAAGATATGTTGACGGTTTTATCCATATAGCATGTAGAGTTTGTTTGTTTGTGAGAGGTGTAAATGAGACAAGTCTTGTGCGTGTTTGGCGATTTAATTCTTCAATTTCTCGGTAAAGCGCGGCGCAGGGTGGCGGGGGGATATGTTGTTCGCTGCGCCGCTACCTGGAAATTTAGTCGCCGTGAAGCCGTACACGGGAGTGTAGCGTACATTTTGTGTCCGAGTGTATTTCGAAAACAATAAATCAGTGATTACTGCACGACGTTTATATCGGCATGAACACGGTTTATACGATTTAAGTGAAGTTCCAAGCGCCAATGTGATACGAAAATGGATCAGAATGTTCGAAACAACCATCTCAACAGTACCAATTACGGTTCGTGGTCGCCCAGTTTCTGCAAGATCAGCCGACATTGTGGAGCGTGTTCGTGTTTCAGTTCAGCGAAATCCACAACAGTCAACACGTAAGAGAAGTCAGTAGACTTTTTGGTGCCATCTTTGCAAGAACTTCAAGGCAATACCTCGAAGATGTGGTTTCAACAGGATGGGGCCACATGTCATACGGCTAGGGTATCCATAGAGCTGCTGAAAAATGTTTTTCCTGGAAAACTCATTGCGAAAAGGGGGGATATTGAATGGCCCCTAAGTAGCCCCGATCTCTCTCCATGCGATTATTTTCTATGGGGCTACCTCAAATCGGTAGTCTACGAGAATAATCCGAGCAATTTAGAGCAGTTGAAGAGGAACATTATTCAGGAAAGTAACAAAATACCGAGAACAACTTTTCAACGAGTTTTCCAAAATTTGCGACTTCGGTTCCAAGAGTGTCAAGCAGCCGAGGGAAGCCATTTGGACAACATTATTTTTGTCTTAAAAATTCCCATGCTTCTACTTTTTAAAAATACAAATATATTTTTTTTTATGTTTCGTAGTTTTTTTTTTTAATTGAATATTTAAACCGCCAACACCCTTATGGCCCACCCTGTATAAAAAGCCTGCAAAATTTGAAAATTCACCTTATTTTTTTAAGACACCTCGTATATAAGCAAAGGTTAATAATTGGTTGAGAGATTGAAGAATTTCTCAACGCAGTACTTCAAACATTTCCTTCTGGGTTTAATATTTTCCCGTAACAAATTATAAGTGTCTCCATACCTTCGGGTGAAGGTACAAATATGGTTTGATTTAAAGGAATCCACTGATATTAGATATTGCCCGCAATATTGTTCATAAATATTTTTTTTCACTACTGACCATTTGAGCTTGAAGTTTAAAATTACTGTATACTCGTATTACTTGAGTTTAACAAAATTTCTTTTAAATTTGAAAAACTATGTATTTCCATTTGCAGAGGGGAATAATTAAAATTCTGTAGTAAAATTGTGTATTGAAATTATATTACCAAACATAATTCGGAACATTCATTGCAAACAAAGTACTTGTTGCCGAATACCATGATGAAAATGTCAATAATCAACAAATATATTCTAGCAGAACGTCACAAAGTAATTATTTGCTTAAAAACGAAATATTGACTGTTTCCCATCCTACATATCCTAAATAGCAAACAAACAAACCTCTACCACTAATGTAGCAATTCTAATTAATTATTGCAAAAATTGCCAATGATAGACAAATTTTTACAATCGCTGATGATTCGAACATCACACGCAATGTGTGGGAGCAATGAATTTTTATTTTATTTCTTTTTTTCCTCGGTATTTGCGCAGCAATTTGTTATAACCTGATAGCCTTCAGAAGGAAGCAAATAACCAGAGCAAATGTAAAGAGAGGAAAAAAAAAGTGGAAACATGAATTCATTAGATACTCGGATGATTTAATTTGTTTGCTCATTATGGCAACAAACATTAAACACTAAGTGTTACCATAAAACTAAGCAAGAAATATTCAATCTCATGTATACGTTTTGGTAGGAAAATTAAAGAAGCAAAAGGAAATGATGAAGAATTATACATTCACCATGCTATAATGACGTAGAACTATTTTGCTTGGCTTTACTGTGTTCCATTTGTGGTCAATCAAGCTTCCCTAATTTGTGAGCTCATAGTTCGATGCTAAGCAAGTTTATACGTTTGACCGTAAAAACATTCGATGCTTTCCAGAAGGTCATTTCGGAAGCAAAGAATGTATTTTGCCACAAATAATAGGAGGCTTTAGTGCTCTAATGGCATACAACAACAGCAGTTTTGCTTCTCACTTCTCAGTACATATATGTGTCTGCATATTTTAGTTTCCATAAGTAATTTCACATCAACCGCTATTCAGAACGAGGGTTATATTACAACAATCTAACTCGGGACTATTTAAAGAATATTACTTATAAAGGGTGCACCAACAAGAACGCAAAATTTAAATTTTGCGCCATTCGAAGTGTCATTGTTTGACATTTGAACAATTGTTATTGTTTGCTAGTAGAAGGCACGATGTTAGTAAAAATGGAGTGCTACATGAATGAACAACGCATTCTCATTGTGAAATTGTTTTACCAAAATGGTGAAAGTTTTGCGACTACAGTTTGCACATTGCGATCAATTTGGGATCACAATAATGCTCCAAAAGAGTCAACTGTAAGGAGATTAGTGGATAATACATACCATACGTTTAAAAAATTTACAAAATGCGATTCAAGCATACAATAGTGCATCGACGTGAATTGTCCGAACAAAAACAGAACTTTTAAGGAAAACGTTTTTTGAATTTGTATAAAAAATGAGATTCATAATAGCTCTAAATAAATGAATATTTAAATGGCAAACTACTTCTAAGAATATTTGAATTCCAAAATAGTATATTCTAAAGCGGCTACAATTTATTGCAATTTCATTTAAAATTCACATTTGCATTACCTGCCTTTCGAAAACACAGCAGAAGAAGGAACTTTCCCTTTTACGAAAATTTCACTTCAAATTCATCATCTCCGATCTAAATTTACATTACTTTTGGATTTCAAGAAGTGTTTGCAATCCATAACTAGTACTGGTGTGATTCAAAAAGTCAACAATCACATTTGTATTTTAATTTTTATCGCAGTGTGAACATAAAGCAGATTTTCTTTTCTTTTTTTTTTTTGTAATTCGATTACTGTGGTTATTCAAAGTCAGTACAGAAATTTCAATTAATGAATTGACCTACTTATGCCTTCAAACAGCTTCGTTTTTATCATGGTGGAAAAGTGTGAAGTGTGCCAGGAAGGATCATTAGGTTCATATTAAAAAATGTTCTAAATTAAAACAAAATGAAATAACGAAATTATAACTATTTGAAGTTTTCCGCCTAGAAATTGTAGAAGGACCACTGATTTTGGCTAAGTCTCAACATAACAGAAGGGACTCACTTAGTCGATAAGTATTATAAATCAAAACAATGGACGAAAATTTTGGACACTGCAATTCACCGTCTTACAGTTACAGAGAACATATTCAATTCCAGAAAATTGTGCCAAGTTCTAAGAAGTTTCCAAAATATTCACAGCAGTCATGTCTACCAGTCATCTAACCAGCCAACTAGCAAGCAAGGCAGACGGACATCGATCAATCGTCTTAAAGAGCCATGGGACACATTTGGTCAAAAGATAGCTTGACTTCCATCCAGACAGACATCGATGAATCGACTTAAACAGTCATGAGACACATTTGGTGAAAAGATACCTTCATTTCCATCCAACCAGCCAGCTAGCTAGCCAAACAGACGGACATTGATCAATCGAATTAAAGAGTCCTGAAACACATTTGGCCAAAAGATAGCTTTATTTTAGGCATTATATTTGTGCCGCATCAAATGATGATATCTGTATTTCTTTGAATGAAAACATAAATACGAGGTGTGTTCAAAAAAGAAGGTGAATTTTAATTTTTCTCAAAAAATATTTATTTATTCATTAATTTCTATTTTATCTCCTTCAAAGTAGTCACCCTCAGATATAATACACTTGTACCAGCGTTTTTTCCAATCCTCGAAGCAATTCTGATATGCACTTTTTGTTATGTCCTTAAGCTAGCTCAGCGATTCGGTTTTTATCACCTCAATTTTCGCAAAACGCCGTTCTTTCATGGGTCTCTTCAATCTTGGGAACAGAAAAAGGTCGCAGGGGCCAAAATCTTGTGAATACGGTGGCTGAGACATAATAACGTTGTTGTTTTTGGCCAAATAATCTCTCACAAGCATAGATGAGTGAGCAGCTGCATTATCACGATGCAAAAGCCATGAATTTTTTTCCCACAATTCCGGGCGTTTGTTTTTCATATTGCTTCACGCAAACGGCGCATAACTTCAAGGTAATACTCTTTAATTACCGTGAGATCTTGTGATAACAACTCCTGATGCACTACGCCACGGTAATCGAAGAAAATAGTGAGCAAAACCTAGACATTTGATCGAACTTGGCGTGCTTTTTTTGGTCTTGGCTCTCCTGGATTCTTTCATTGGGACAATAGGGCTTCGGTTTCGATGTCATAACCATGGATATATGGTTATATATGGGATTCGTCACCAGTTATGACCATTTCAAGCAAATATGGATCATCGTTCACGTCATTCAACAATTTCTGAGCGATGCTCATGCAACGTTGTTTTTGGTCAAAATTAAGCAATTTTGGAACGAACTTCGCTGCCACACGCTTCTGACCAAAATTTCTGAAAAGATTTCATGGCATTAGCCAACCGATAGGCCGACATCCTCAATAACTTCTCTAATTTTGATTCTCCATAATAATTTTTTCACTTTCTCAACATTTTAATCGGTTGTTGAGATACTGGGACGTCCAGAGCGAGCGTTGTCATTCACATCTTCTCGACCTTCTGTGAAAAGCTTGTACCACTTGTAAACATTTTTTTGACTCAGAGTACTCTCACCGTATGCCACTGTCAACATTTCAAGTGCATTTGAGCGCTTAATTCCATTTTTTACACAAAATTTGATGCAACTTCTTTGATCAATTTTTTTCGAGTGCAGAAAGTCGCTGAACGCGCAAAACACTTGTCTTATTTACGCCTCCCACAAGCAAACTAAATATGCTTTATGGCTAAAACCGTCAACATATCTTCGAGATGAGTGTACCGACATAAACAAAAAAAAAAAATAATAATAATCGAAAGTCGAATGTACGTATCCCGCGAAATTTAAAAATTCACCTTATTTTTTGAACACACCTCTTATATCCAAAATATTTTTCGACTTGTGGACATTTCGGTTTTCCAATGTGTTCGTAATTTACGTAATAAAACCAAGCTAAAACAATTTTTCACTCATAGTTCTTGATTATATTGGTTAGCTTACAAGCTTCCTGCATTTAGAAACCTTAATTATTGTTGTTAATACATACGAATTACTTTTCATTTATTCTTTTAAAAAGTAGTTTTTTTTAACTTTTAAATTTTTGATTTTTTTAATTTTTTAAAAATAATTAAATATATATTAGGAAGCGTGTGCGACATCGTTATTCGTTATTGCTTGACGGTTGTACTGAGAATTTCCACAAATCAAATTAATTTTAAATCATTGAAATTTTTTGAATTGACTCCGTAAATTTCATAGAAGAAAAAAGTGGCGGGAGCAGCAGAAGTGTTGAAATGGGCATTCTTAATATCAGTAATTTTGGTATTTTGCATAATGTAATGTAGCTCTGGAAAAAGTTAAATTTTTAACTTTTATGCATAGGATATGAAAAATATGTGTATATTTTTCTGTGTCAGTCATTTATTCGCCAACCCTCGTATCTTGTCATAAATATGTTTTTACTATAACCCCTTAATATCCGTGTATTATATATGTGCTTTCCCATTCTATACCAATCATTTACAGAACTTTCCCAGACCAAGCAGAAAGCAAATATATGAAAGGAGCTTCGTTGTCTTTCCAAAGGATTTACATGAATTGATTCTTCTTGAGTTGGTAAACAAAATGGCAAAAATTTATGATGGTACTTAACGCTTCATTTGATCTAGCAAACATGACATGTTAATGCCATGGCGGCACAAGATATAAAAGAAAGACTATTTCTAAATTAAATTGAAATAATTCTCAAAAAAGAAAAGCTAAACTGTATATAGATTGTATTACATTTAACTATTTAAATCGTAAGCAAGCAATTTTGTAAGGGTTCGTACCGTTTAAATTCCTGCGCTGACGGGGTTGTTGCCTTTCTCAGAATTTAATTTGCGCCTAATGTGATACAAGCCATATGTTTGGGCTAAAGGTACGTATGTTCATTGGTTAATTTAACCTTGTATTATGTTGCCAACATATATCTATATTCAGTGATAAAAGATGGGGAAGTTAAGCCACCAGATTGTGTTAAATACATTTGGTATTAATCAGGCACGTTTTGACACAGCTCGCCCAATGACATAGAAAACTATTACATTATCAATTAGTTTATAGAATTATGTGCCATACTATTTAACCAAATATCATACATTAATATTGGTGGTATTAAAGTAAAACGGCTCGATCAAAATGCCACCAAACAATACGATTCATTTGTGGACATTTTCGTGTAGTTCCCCCTTTTCAAAAGCAGCCGTTTTCTCCCACCATAATTAAGAATAATTTGCTTTGCCTGAGTTAATATAAGTAAATGTTGAATCAATATTGATATACTGAACTGATTAAATAACAACGTTCTTAACAAGCAATCCAAATAATTGTTTATTAATGTAGCTGTCACATAAAATTATTTTCATGAGTAGATATGATTACTATTATGAGGCCAAGTGTGTCATCTATGACAACTAATTGCCCATACAAGGGTTGAACCCATGTGTGAAAATTTTTTTTACAGAATTTGTACAACAACTTGTTCGTTGATTAAAGACATTACGCAATGATATTGTATAGTAATCAGTGTTGCAATGAACTAAAAGATCTCATATAATTTCCAAGGGATATATTTTCACTGGAAAAGTTGGTTAAGGTCATTTCAAAAACTTCCACTTATCTGGCGGTAGTCATCGCTATAATGTCCTGTACACAATGAACCACAGCTGGCACATGTCCGAGAAGCCTACAGCCAATTCTAGCCATTACTCTCTTAGAATCAATCATCATTATACAATGATATTGTATAGGAATTAGTGTTCCAAGAGACTAAAAGATCTCATATAATTTCTGAGGGATGAATTTTCACTGAAAAAGTTGCCTAAGGTAATTTCTAAAGCTTTCACTTATCTGGCGATGAGCATCGGTGTAATATCCTCTACACAGTGAACCACAGTCAATTCTAGCCATTACTCTTTTAGTCACTACAAGAGAACAGCGCTTTTTACTGTTCCCGGTACACAGTGCCAACATATTGCACATAATACAGCAAATACCACAAAAACCATACCTAATCTTTGAAAATCTGCACTGACATAATTCTCTTTATAGCAAAGAATACTGGGATGCTACATACATGGCAACTCTTTTGCCTCTAGCGTCCTAGAACTCTATAAAGAGGAAATACAAGAGGCACACCTTCTTTGCTAAATGAAGAAATTTTTATCTTAAGAATGCGTATAAACATAAGTATGTTTGGAGCCACGAAGAGGTCAGAATTTTACAGTTTCGGCATAAGGACCATATGGCTGAGGCGCTGATGCCCTACTGGCATAGCTGTTTAAGAGTGGTGGCGATGAGGTAATAATGCATGATGTAGCTAATAAATGCTAGCCCAAGAATTAAAGCTTTATGCTCTATAACTAAAAGAGGTGAATCCTAGATAGTTTACAATTATCGTGACATCAATCATCTGTTCACTGATTTTAACGCCATTTGGAGTGTGACAGATTAGGTGCTCTGGTTTGATTGAAGCTTATCAGCATATCCTGAGTGCTGAGAAGTCTATAATAGACCAGATATTCATACTATGGCAAATGCTGGCGAAAGCCATGAAAAATATATCAAACCTCATAATTTTTCGATGACCACATAACTGACTTTGGCAGCCCTATACTCAAAAATAATCGACAAATCTAACAAAAACTTTTCAGACATTCAGATATTCGGTTCCATTCTGTGAGGGTACAAATAGAATAAATTTAAACTTAATAAATATGGTAAATCCCGCCGTGGAAAGTAAGGGAATTTTATTTTATGCCCAAGTTTGATATTCTTGATTAACGCGAGTGATCCTCCAACATACCTATAGAAGTGATATTAAAGAAATCAGTGACATCACTGGCACAAACTTAAAACCAAAAAATACCATATAAATTGCATACACTGGTGATATTGATATCATTGGATGAAAAGTGCGAAACACTAATGCGTTCTTCTGTAGTACGGAGAAGCAGACAAGTTATTTATTATGCCAGAACAATGTTATATTAATTAATAATCTTACTTACTTTGAATTACAACTCAGAATATTGGGTAATGGAGTATAGCGCTAATTGAATCATATGCGAATGAAAATCATGATAAGTTTTTGACAATGAATTCGCTAGGCAGCTAAATGGTTCCATTATGAAGACTGGGTTTCTTAGATTCTATTAAAAGTAATATGGATGAGAATCCTAGGAATCCACGGGGGTTTAACGTAAGTCTTGCCGTGAATGCCTTACCCACAGTGTGTGACACATTGGCATATTACATTATATATTACAATACATATTATACGATTGCCAACGCCCCCCTGGGATAGCCAAGTGAAACTTGGAATATTTAGGAAAAGGGGCTGGCAATTTTGGTGCTGCTGCAGTTGAGAATCTTAGGAGACCGAAACTCTTGTAATTCTTCTGTATGTATTCGAAATTCTATTTTTGCCATCTAAGCAAGTAAATAAATTTTCTTGATCCCTACCTGAATTGAAACAATACAGCCCAATTATGAATGAAAGCTCCCTGGAAATTTTTCTCTTTTCCCAACTCTCCTATTCTCAAACAATCTCCCAGGGAGATTTTACTTTCCTCCTATTCTAAATAAACTTCGAAACTGGGAAACTCTTCCGGGGAAAAAAGTAGCTATTACGAATGTCATAAAAAGAGAGAAAATGATGATAAATTTTTGGAATAATTCCGTCAAAAATTTGAAGAGGATTGCGCCAAAAAAAAAGTAAGTTATAGACATTTTTCATGAAAAATTTGATAAATATCTCAATTTGTTCATATTTTAGGTCAAAAACAACAAATAAAAAACAGATTGAGATCCTTATAGATGCAATGCAGTCCCAACCAGATGTTGCCGGGGATGGTTTAAAGAAGCAAAGATGGATCCAGTAATTGCTGCAGTTTCTGAGGTATTTCAAATAAAGGAATCGAGACACGCTTTATTGCTTTAAAATTTGGGTTAAAATATTTTTGACAAAATTCATTTACCAGCATTACATTCAAGCTGTAATACCCCTTCATGTTATAGTACAGGTGTTCATTATTAGACGGAGCAACAATTCCGACATGAGTTCCGTCAACGCATCCTATTACGCTTGGAATGCCATGCTTTATATAAAAATTTAACGCAATTTTACGCTTTTCATCCTCTGTTTTGAAAAAATTAACTACCTTTGACGGAGATGCTTCTCAAATATATTTATTACTTCTGTTAAAATTCTACTGAAGGTGCTTTGCGCCACAGACACATCAGAGTCCTTCCCAACACTCGTTCGGTACCCACCATCGGCCATGAAGCGAAGCGCTGCACTTAATTTCACGAGTGTGGAAACTGCACAACATATCCAAAAGGTAAATAAAGGCTGGTTTATTTACCCTGCAATATTTTCCAAATCTAAAAAACATTTTTTTATTCAGTTATAGTACTTTTTACCGCAAACTTTGGTAGCTCAAGTGGGTTGGTGGCATCACGTAATATTTTTCTTGCTAACATCTGTTCATTCTTGTCCAGCACTTCACTGTCATAATTTTCTTCTGCAGCTAACATTATACTTGCCGCATTAAACATTATTTTTTTTTTTTCTTTAACCTCGTTTTTCACTCCAAGCACTTTTACTTCTAAAATTTTTATAAAATTAAAATTTACAAAATTAAATTGGTAAATTTGCAAAATTTTTTTGTAAACCTTAGATAAAAGAAGTAAAACAGCTGACTTCGAATATTTCGAATTCTCTCTCCCTTCCCAGACTGTTCCGAATTGGAGAATTTTATTTTTGGGACAAACTTATTCTCTGGGAATTCATTTCCCTGGGAGTTTTAAGAATTGGGCTGTATATTTTTTGACGTTTGTGGGAAAGAAATGGTCCGGATCTATCTAATATATTATAGATAAACTGTTTATAAAAAAAATAAGTAAGCAATATTGTATTTAAAAAGACTGACAATTTATCAGGACAAAACTTGTGGTTATTTGCAACAAGTGTTAACATTTGTGTCTAGAATTAAAATATTTTGATTATGTTGAATATTTTTGATAGCTTCTTAACAATAGGGAATTACGGGACCTTGAAATAGGTACTCCTACGTATACTTTATGTCTTTCAATACTCCACAATTCCTTTTTTATAAGTCTAATCTGCAATATCGTGCCAAAGAATAGTGGACGACATTTCCACAATGTAACTTATTCTGTATTCTGTTCAGTGGCTTCGAAAATTATTTTATCCTGCTATCTTTCAGCAATCACAGTTAATCCTCCTCTACGCATTGGTGGCTTTTCATAATTTAATATTGCATTTAAAGCAATAACTTAAATCATATAAAAAAAACCAAATTTGTTAAACCCCAAATAAATCACAATTTGACTCATCGAAGTAGAATTACTCTTCATTTCCCTGAATAGGACCCTCGACTTCCATTTTTCCATCTTTGTAAGCAAAAATTAACTTGTGTATTAAGCTTAAAAGATTAACTTTTTATCGCAACATTTCCTCAGTCATAAAAACTCAATATACACTTTTTTGCTTATTTTACATATTTATTGTCATATAAAAACATACAAATATAAACAAAAGTACAATGTATGGTATGGTACATGTAAATACAAACTCAGAGTGGAAATGCCTACTCGCCCATTGTTGTTTCCGTACAACGTGTCCTTTCACATCCACAGGCATAAGCTTAGGAACACTCATACAGATCCCACCTTCTTTGAAGTGAATTAAGCGTGAAAGACGCATCAAACTCTCTTCAGTCAACAGCAACAACACACGCAGGCGTCAAATTGAATGAATTGAAAACTACCAATTCAGCTTGTGCGCGAGGTTGACAGCATAGATATTGTCGTCATGTCAAGGTTTCCTTCTTATAACGTTACACCCACATATGTGTATGTGAAAGTGTATTTAAATGATGAAGAAAATATCGTATTAGAAATACGATTCGATAAATTCATGTTTAATCTTAATGTATCAAGGACATATTTGATGATTTTTATGTGTACGAGGAGGCCGGTACGCACATGACGGCGAACGTAGAGTTTTGAAATATGGAAAATATATATCAACGGATCAGGTTTCCTACAAAATATATTAACGTTACCTACTAAAAGCTTTTTCATTCGTAGAGGAATACTGTTGTCGCAACATGGCATTTGTATTAACACACACATATTCATGGCTCTGAGAATGGTACCTGCCATAATAAAATATGAGCCGTTACAATTACTTGAAAATTTTAATGGCATCGTAGATTTATTTACAGATCTGTGCTTGGTAACACTGCCTTCATTGATTGCTTTCTAGAATCATATAAAGATTATTCCGCTTGGCATAATAAAAAATATTACTTACAGCTATAATTTCCATATGTTTTGAATCGGCAAAATTTCAATTGTCAACTACAGTTTTTGCCATTTGTTATAGAATATTATTTTTGCAAAGCATGCAGGGGCTGCTTCCATGGAAACAAAATCGAATTTTTGAATTGAGCAGGATGGGCGACACCTGAAACCAATTTTAATATGCCATCAATTTATGAACGTACATATATTTACCCTTAAGTATGGGCGTCACAAAATCGCATTTTGTTTTTAGAAAAAAACACCTTGACGTTTCCTTAAAAATGAATGTTGCCATAAAAATATGTAAAAATTTGTGTATTTCATCTGTAAAATCTTATAGCCATATGCTCGTTTCTTAAATTATTGTCTTGCTCACTAGTTCTTACTATTGACTGCTTATTCACCGATTTCAAATACCAGGTATTCATAACTTAAAAACGAAACCACACTTTTTTTTCGTATACTATCCGTAGGATTAGAGAGAATTGCTCACGTTAAAAGTCCGCTTAAAAGGATTGCAGCTAAGTTGTCGCAACAGACCTCTATACTGACGCGGAGTTTGAGGACAATCTGTTGTCTGTTTGGTTTCAGAAATCGATTTTGTCAGTTCATCAGGATTGCAGCTAAGTTGTCGCAACTGACCTCTATACTGACGCGGAGTTTTAGGACAATCTGTTATCAGGATTGCAGCTAAGTTGTCACAACTGGCCTCTATACTGACGCGGAGTTTGAGGACAATCTGCTATTTAGTTTGTTTTCAGAACTCGATTTTGTTAGTTCATCAGGATTGCAGCTAAGTTGTCGCAACTGACCTCTATACTGACGCGGAGGTTTTGGACAATCTGTTATTTAGTTTGGTTTCAGACCTCGATTGTGTCAGGTCATCAGGATTGCAGCTAAGTTGTCACAACTGACCTCTATAGTGACGCGGAGTTTGAGGACAATTTGTTATTTAGTTTGCTTTCAGGACTCGAATTTGTCAGTTCATCAGGATTGTAGCTAAGTTGCCACAACTGACCTCTATACTGACGCGGAGTTTTAGAATAATCTGTTATTTAATTTGTTTCAAAAGTCGATTTTGCCAGTTAATCAGGATTGCAGCTAAGTTGTCACAACTGACCTCTATAGTGACGCCAAGTTTGAGGACAATCTGTTATTTAGTTTGCTTTCAGAACTCGATTTTATCATTTCATCTTAAGCATGTTTAGGGGTTTTTACAATGGAATATCATGCACGAAATCATTGGAAATGTAACAAAAGGCTTACGGTTAATCAGCTTTATTAAGAACAAGTGCACATGAGTGGGTACAGGGTCCTCAAAAGCGGTCGAGATATTATGACAGCTTTTTCTCCCTTTGATTGACTATCAGCATTTTCTATTGAAGTTAACATCGAAAAAGTTATCATATAAGTTACAAAGAGATAATCGTTAAATTGACTCAATTTACGATTTGTAAATCGTGACTTTTATAAAAATTTTGGGAAGGAGCCGACCGATGAGTTCCGAATGATGAATTTTCTTCAAGAATTCAATCACTTAAAGGCCACTGAATAAGTCAACATTCACAAAACGTATTATAAATGAATATGGAATTGAGATCTTGGCAAGTTAACAAGCTTCTGATTGCCAACTAAGCTGAAAATCATAAAAATCAGATCAATTTCAATCAAAGTCAAGATAAGGTTGATTAGTTTGTCTTAATATCGCGGTGTTGTGCACACGGAATTTTTGGCAGAAAGTCCTATTATAAATGGAAAGTATTATTTGGATATTATACAGCGTTTGAAAGAGCCAATTCATCGAAACAGGCCAAATTTGTCGATAGCACAACTTCTTAGTAAACTATCATTGTAAACGAATTTCTTAACAAAAACTCAATAAATTTCTTTGATCAACCCTCGCATTCGCCTAATATGTTTGGGTTGACTTTTTTTATCTCTTCAGAACTCAGATTGTTACTTCGCGCTGGTAATTTTTAGTCAATAGTAAGCATAAAAGAGCATTTAAGACTTAAACTGAAGTGTTTTGTGGGGAATGCCTTTGAGGGAAGTTTTTATGATTGAATTATTCTTTGACGTAAATCTATTATTTGGGAAGAAAACTTCTTTAAAGGCGATGTACTAAAATTAGATGCATAATAAATATTTTGGGTTTTATCGGACATTTTCCGACATTTTCCGACATTTTTTTTTTTTTTTTGTAGAATATCTCCGTTTTTAATTAGTGATTAAATACTTAAATTTTTTAAAATATCTGAAAATGCCAAATTTTTTGGTGGTAGGTTTAGTACATATTGCCCCATTTTTGAATTGCCTATAACTATGGAATACTTGTGTGTCATTTTCAACATCGTGAATCAACCTGTGCCGCTTCCACAGTGTTTTCAACAGATGAAGGTATGCATGAGCTTAGATCGGCATCAGGATCTATGATCGCCAATCGGAAATATAAATACTTTATGTGATATCTGAAGGTTATTACTAGTTTGTGGAAACAAAATGGTATAATCACTGTAACCACCACCATTGGATATGGATGAAAATATTACCATATTTATATTTTCACCTGAAGGAATGAAGCTACACACCACCTGATTTGACAAAAGTTTAACAGTCAGAAAGGAGCATTTAAAATACCAAATGTGACCAAATGTGTTTTTCCAGGCCCATTAAGTCATGTCCATCTCTTTGGTTGCCTGGCTGGTAGATATGGTAACTGTCGTAAATCTCTATGACACTTCCTAAAACTTGGCATAACCTAATATTTTGTCAATATTGTGTCATACCCAGGGATTGAAAATAAGCTATACCGACCCACCGATTCTGGAACTTCCTTACAAACCGAAAAATTTTACGAAATTTAAATCTTCCTTGAGGCTTTTGATTCGTTTATTTTTGCACGTTGTACTGTCTTGCAATGCTGTGTAGAACTTGATAACATTCAATGATAAGCCATTAACCTTTTTGTACCTTCCGCACAAATGAGAGGTTTAATCCAAATATTCTTTAGCTCCATATCTTTCAATTAGTTTGATGGAATTCAGTTAAGCTTGACGCACAAAACACCCTTTATAAACTTAATTCTAAGAGTGAAACAATAGATATCATTGCCATACTCCTTCTGGCAACTCCTATACAAATGACAGATTTGATCCACATACTCGTATTGATATCTTTCAAGCACTCATACCGAGCTAAGTTAAGTTTGGCTCACATCATGCATTTTGTGAAGTATGTTTTGAAAATTCAAATAGAGACCATCGCCATCACTCTTCTTATAAAATTGACCACTTAATTAAGATTTTTCTTCGCCTGTAATCTCTAATTCGTAGGCTGCAGTTATTTAAATTTCTGTCAACCGTAGTGCATTGTAATTCGGCGGTAGAATTTGAAATTTACCTAACAATTGCGCTTCATCTAGTACTTTTGAGGTACTTTGTATATAACCTTTACTTGTATGTTTCGATTCATATCACTCATTCGAAAGCTCTACCTGCGTTAAACTTACTTCTCCGAAAAATGGACTACATTGCCGCACCCTTCAGGACCAATTAATAAAAAGCATTGCTCATAGTATATATCCCATGGGCAGGATTTCAGAAAATTGCAATTTTTCTCCTTCTACTGCGCTTTAAGTCATAGTATTTTTTGATAAGAACATAGCCATGCGCCAAGCCCTTCTGGCGTATTTCGCTGTTTTGCATCAAATTACAATGATATCGGGTGAGCGCATGTGTATATCAGTTCATTTGCCTGATAATTGTGTATTGATTACTTATTACTAGACTTTGAATTGCTTTAGCTGCTAGTAATCCAATTTAACCTTAATTTTTCTAAAGGGTGACGCATAAGTGACGTTAACGGCGACTATATTAAATTCGTTCTTGTGCATCGTTTGGTTTTAACTCGTGAACCAATTGCATCTTATATGGGAAAAGATTAACATATGCAAAATTCTTTGCAAAGACCGTCTACACATCTCTAACTGCTGAGAACGTCGCCTGGTGGAAGTTTCGGGGGTTTCCTCAATACGTGCTTGCAATCGAGCAATGGTCACTTCATTCCGAACTGCACGAGGTCTTCCAGCACATTGTTGGAGCGCTAAGAACATTTCGAACATGAAAGAAACTTCGATATGATCTTTGTGTCTGAATAATCGAATGCTGACTTTTAAAGTAAAATTGAACAACTTTGGTTCTTTGTTCTGTGCTGAGCCTTTCAATCATAAATTTCCCAAGTATTATTTAGTTAATTATGTAAAGAGACGAACAAAAAGACTTAAACAAAAAATGTAATCACTGATCAGAACTTAACGTTACTTAAGCGCCAGTAAGAACTGTCAAACTCTCTAAAATAGCCATCAACCGCAGACTCCTCCTCCTCATTGTTAGCAAATATTTTAGCACCAAACCATCTTTTCAAGTTTGGAAATAGAAAATAGTCCGAGGGAGCTAAGTCTGGCGAATAATGGTTGATGTTTAAAGTTTTTCCCTTTCTGAAGATAATAATCTGTTGCAGTACAGCACAACTGTTAAAAGCTCTCTATTTTTCGGGTAGTTAGAAACTTCGGCGATGGTGGAAGCTTCGAACGCCTGAGCTCAAGTCTCTTTTAGCTTCGAGAGTTCAACTTTTACATATGCCGCCAAGACTGCTCTCCAGATATCGTCGAATTTTCTGTCTTAAAAATAAAACATCCATTTATGTCCCCCTTATTCCAAACATTGGCCTGCGCATCCCATATACTTAACTCACTATAAGTTATGTCCCAATTTAAAGACAATATACAATTTTTGTTCTCCTAATTTCTAAAAAAAAAAGGCTCGAAGATGTCGCAACAACCATTAGGTTAGAAAACATTTCAACTAAATTTATTAAATAGATATTTGACCCACAACTGCCTTTTTTCGATTTCATTTCAGCAATTATCATACAATCCTCCTACTATTACCTAAACTTTGTTGTTATTATTCGTATACTACGTATATCATTGCGTTCGTTTCATGTATACAAATGAATATAATTTGTTTATAAAAAAGGTTTCCAATTTTCTTTATTCCCGGTTCTTTTTCATCTCAAAACAGTTGTTAACATAACGACCCAACAATGGGCGACATTCCCGCATACGTTAGCAATGACATGAAGGGAGGAAATATTTCCTTCCAGCTGCTCTGTGGAATATGTTTTTCTTAATGAAGACAGTTTAGAGTCAGTTAGTCAACATTGACATGAAGTTCTTACAACATGTGTTCCTTCTCCCCCCCACATTCACCCACTCTCATGACATGAAATCGCAATAAGATTTCCACATTTGTTGGGGTTCAATATTTGACGATGGCACCTCCCGGTTGTTAAGTACTTTCACAAGTGCAATTATTTAGCCTTTGATTGTGGATTGGTGGAGGATGCTTGATATTTAGTGCTTGAATCCGTTATTTCGTTATTTGTTAAAGTTCAGTGAATTCTCTATGCTGTCTGCTGTAGACTTGCCTTTCTGCGAAACGGGAGCGACAGATCGACAAGAGTTTGGCTTAATGAGTTTTAAATCCATTAACAACGAAATTAATGAAATACAGCAGCGTGCACCATGAGAGCTCTTAGGTGTACAATTAAAAAAGGCTAAATGTCTCTATTGGTATGTTGTAGGAGAGAAGACGAAAGGGAGTCGTGAATCGTGTCAAACTGAAAATTTTTGTAAATTTCAAAGAATGAAGGTTCAGATAACAGTCATAGTTTTGTGAGCAAATATATGAAATTTCTTATGTGAACAAACAATAAGACATCCACATTTCTCGTGCGCAAATTAATTTTCTTGCAAGAAATGTTATCGTTATTTTTGAATAATTGAGATGCTCCACATTTTCTAAGCGAAAAATAATTAGGAACTTATTCTTGTGATAACAATGTCGAGCAAAACCTATATGTAGTTTTAATTTAAATAATATATGGATGTTATTGAGGACTTTGACATAAGTTTAGTTGTTTTGGTTTCGTTTAAAATACATTAGAAATTTTTAACTGATTTGTATCGGAAACGATAAATAACTGAAACGAAATTAGAAGCTTATATTGATCCTGTTTTTGTTTTCCTTTTGTTAAAACGCAATGTAACAGATATTTTTATTGAACGAACGAAATCACAATTTCCTCTCTGAATCTGAATCACAAATGAAACCTGATGCTGTTTCGATTCTTGTCAGAGAACAAAGAGTCTGGTGCTTCAAAAAAATTATTTTAGGAGTTTTCGACACTAAGCGCTCAGAAATTTTTACAGCCATTTAGAAATGTTTTCTATTTTTTGGAGTTGGAAAATTTCAAAGCAAATGCAAACATATCGTTTTATAAATTGAACCAATCTCAAAATTGTTTGAGGTTTTGTTGTGAATGTGTGAAATTTAATAAAATATTTATTCGGCTATCGGAATCAGAACCATAATTGCGTATAACGTATTTGTTGCGATGAGCCTAACAAAAACTTGACTCGCAATAAAGTATGTTAGCATAATTTTACTGTTTATTTTAATAGAAATAAAGTTCCTACCAAAAAAGACATTTTTGGTTATGCGGTTGGTTTAGAAATTACCGTTTAGCAGTTTTCGGTCCTAGGAATAGTCAACAATTTCCAAGAAAATAACATGTAACGATTAAATATGAACAATATGAGAGTTCAGCACAAATGCTAAAATTAAATGAATCAAATACCAAATGATTGTTCAACCTTATTGTAACAAAACGTACAAATTATATATCGGTGTATACCGAGCTACAGTGGGTTTCAGTTCACCTGGTGGTATGCCTATAATTGAAAGGTTTTTGTTTTTAAAAAAAGTATTATATTTTTTAAAAAGATATTTTTAGTTTGTTGCCTAATTTTTAAATTTGTTTTCTTTGAAATTATGTGCAAAAGAACCATTTTCTAATATTTTAAATGAGAGATAGAAACCTCCTCATTTTCGGTGAAATTTTCACAGCTTTATAGAAGGCAGGCAATCTTTCAAAACGGGCTATAGAAATTAAACAAATATTTTGTTTGGATCGGACTGGTAATTGTTGACAAATATTGTGCAATACTTTCACACAGAATATAGATGCATCTTAAACAATTAAACTAACGAAAAGTTTAACATGCGACCAAGATTTGGTCGAATCGATCCTCCTGCCATGGATTTCAGTCCACAACGTAAGGATCTCTTACTTATCAGCTGACATTTTATCTTGTTTCGAATTTACGAATAAATGGTAAAATTATTGGAAAAAATAGTGAAAGTTTCCATATTGCCATAGTAGGTTTTATTTTATTTAGCTTTTTTGTTCGTTCGTAGCCACGAACTGTATATTTTTATTTATTTTAAATTTAAAACACACACTTTCTTCTTTTATACCACTTTTAAATAAAAATTATCTTTTCTGAATATTCCTCATTGCCCCTTTTGTGCTGACATGGCTTTTACTCGTATCTATAAATTACTAAAGTAGGCTGCAGTAACATAAATTTTTGTCCATTATATTGATTCGCAATGATCGGTAAAACTGGAGTATCCACGCCTTTAAGGCAATAAAAATTTACCCATTTATCAAAGTTTCATTTTCCCCCTTGTAACATTTTGGTTACTATTGCAATCAGATGCAGTGGAGAACGTTAATGTTTTAGGTTCTTCAGCTTTGCTCAGCAAAGCTCTAGAATAGACATTTGTAGTGAGGCCAATGTTCACCCAATCCTACATTGAACGCTAACGGCCCATAGATAGCAATCCTTAAGTTCTTTTGCCGCACCAATAATTACCAACACCATCTCACCTACCCGACAATATGACTAATTTAGTCCATAACCAGATTATGACAGAACAAACATTTTACTCAAGATAGTCTTAGAATTGGATGCTAATACTACTACTACTAATAGCTATTTATTTATAGAATTTTATGTTCAAAAGTTAGGATTTTTCCGAATATAGGACAGGAATTAACAAAGGAAAAGGAATTAAGTATGGATTCATGTAAAAACGCATTGATTTTTGGAGTTAACCAATTATGTTAACCAAGTATATTAGAATTCAATTGTTACTTTACGATAGAATTCAAAACTATGAGAAAAAACTTGCCCATTTCAGAGACTAGAGAAATGCTCAATCTGCTGCACAATCGTAACTGCTAAAGAAATTATGAATAGTAGATCTTTTCAAGAATATGTTAGAATAATGGACAAACTCGCGCATAATTCCAAAGTTAGTGAACTATTTTTTTCTAAAAATCTAAACTAATTGTAAAAACAGTAGCAGTTAATTCACTTGAACTGAAAAAAAAAACAAGAGAGAAACTTATAGGTAGAATAATGGCGAAATCGATACTAAAGAATGGCTATTTCCGCGATATCACATTAAAGGGAGATTAGTCTCATTTTGCAGCCAGAAATCACAAAATTCTTTCCGACTTCTGCCGTCAGAAATCGCTGCAACTCTATCGTTCCAATTTGCCTAGTCTGTGTCTTAGATTAGGGCTTCTTATGGCCAAATGGATGCCGTACGAGAAAATTTGCAGGCTAAGAACTTGGCCAATAAATTCAATTCAAAATCAATTAAAAAATGTATTACATTTTCAATGGTCCAACTAACCGGCAAAAATATTACCGTGAAGTATTGCGAAATTCACCATACGTATACGGATTACGCCTTAAAAATTCTTAACGCTGTTTCCAAGGTTTGTTTGTTTACAAGGTTTGTAAACTAACTTTTCAAAAAATCTCAACTGATTATAAAAACAGTAACAGTTAATTTATAAGAATTAAAAAAAAAAAAAAAAAACAAGAGAGAAACTTAGAATAATTGTAAAATCCGAGTCACATTAGGAGCTGTAGAACGGTTACTTTCACGATATCAGAGAAAAGGGAGATTAGTCTCATTTTGCAGCCAGAAATCACAAAATTCTTTCCGACTTCTGCCGTCAGAAATCGCTGCAACTCTGTCATTCCAATTTGCCTAGTCTGTCTCTTAGATTAGGGCTTCTTATGGCCAAATGGATGCCGTATGAGAAAACTTGCATGCTACGTACAATATTTTGGTCTTACTTAATGTTGGGTCTAATTCAGAATGACGCAATAAGAACTTGGCCAATAAATTCAATTCAAAATCAATTAAGAAATGTATTACATTTTCAATGGTCCAACTAACCGGCAAACATATTACCGTGAAGTATTGCTAAATTCACAATAAGTGTACGGATTACACCTTAAAAATTCTTAACGCTGTTTCCAAGGTTTGTTTGTTTCCAAGGTTTGTAAACTAACTTTTCCAAAAATCTCAACTGATTATAAAAACAGTAACAGTTAATTTATAAGAATTAAAAAAAAAAAAAACAAGAGAGAAACTTAGAATAATTGTAAAATCCGAGTCACATTAGGAGCTGTAGAACGGTTACTTTCACGATATCAGAGAAAAGGGAGATTAGTCTCATTTTGCAGCCAGAAATCACAAAATTCTTTCCGACTTCTGTCGTCTGAAATTGCTGCAAATCTGTCGTTCTAATTTGCCTAGTCCGTCTCTTAGATTAGAGCTCCTTATGGCCAAATGGATGCCGTATGAGAAAACTTGCATGCAGCGTACAATATTTTGGTTCCGGTTAATATTTTGTCTTATGCAAAACGAGGCAATAGGAGCTTAATTAATAAATTCCATCAAAAATCAATTAAAAAATTAGTAAAATTTCAAATGGTCCAACTTACCGATAAAAATATTACCGTGGAGTATTGCTAAATTCACAATAAGTATACGGATTATGCCTTAAAAATTCTTAGCACTGTTTCTGCTTCACAAAAACGTAAACAAAAATCCAAATTCTCAATTCAAAGTTAAAAATCAGAAAGCACATTTTTGACGTATAGATATGAAATGTAATTTCAGGGCTGCCAAAACATTATTTTTTAATGTGTCGAAATTACAAAATTACTTTGTTTTGAGTAAAATAATGAAAGTATCGAAGTGGCTTAACTGGAATTTGTGGATCTCACACTCTGTGATTTGTAGATTGCAGCATTTAAGTTTTTGATAAAAATTAAAATTAAAAATTACGCTAACTGTGCGATTTTTGGCACTTCCCATATAATGGAAGTGCTTCGTTTGTTATGCAACTTGGGGTGGCACTCATACAACTGGGCCGCCTACTAAAAAACCCAAGTCCTTGGCTTCTTTGAGTGCGATGTGAAAGAACTTCTCACCTTCAATAGGTCTACACGCATTTTAATTCTTAGACTCATAAAACGGGTTTAATGACCAGTATAAGAATTGTCGACATAAGAATTTTAAAAATTAAACAGAGGCATCGCAGGCCTTAAATATCGAAGGAAAATAAAACAGAAATCATTTCAGGAATTTTTAAAATCATATATATTTGGTAAATTTGTTCCTTGTCTATAACTGGACGGATCACATCTGTTGTATTCTAAACTGATTTTTTCACTTTTTCCAATATCCAATTTTGATTGTATGGATAGTCGATGGATTTTCTTTTCTTCTTCAATCTTTTTAGCATTATACTCGTATAGGGATATCCAGGTTTTGTTTTCAAAATGTTAAATAAAATTCCCATAAAGCTATGACTTTGATGAAACTTCCATTTCATTATAATGCTTGGATGAAATAAAATGCCATTTAGATGGTTGTAGCAGTAGATCTCTTTGAGCTTTCGAAAAAATATGGCCCCATGACACTTCCAGACCATAATGTACACCAAACAATAACTTTTTCTAGATGCAATGGCTATACCACAATCACTTCTGGGTTCTTCGAGCCTCATATGCGATAATTTTAGTTGTTGACGTAACCACCGAGTGAGAAATAGGTTTCATCGCTGAAGAAAATTTTGTTCGATTGAAAGCTCACGTTTGAATCAGCACTTTTGGAGTAGGTTTTAACTATTTTTATGCATTCTTTGGTTGTTCAACGATGTATATTCGAAAATTGAAAACTTTCACAAAATAAATAACACTATAGATGACAGATATTTAACAGCTGATAGCTAGATGGATAACCCTGTATAATAACATTGAAAGCCATTCGAGCCATTTCCCCATTTTCGTAAAAGTGCACACAAACATCCAGACGGCAGGTATTAATGACCAAGTGCATCATTAAAGAGCTGTCCGATTTTCCACAAATTGTACTGTGAGCGGCCTTAGATCAAGTTTTGCTTGCATTCAAGTAACCTTTTCTACACGCAACTAATTGGTATCAGATTGGTAGTTTCGCCAGAAGCAACTTTTGCTGCATGAAATGTAAGGAAGCAGTTTAAATTCACGCGTCAACCAATAGTATGATGATTTGAGGAAAAAAAATTGAATTGCCTCAAATAATTGCACTGTTATGGTCTTAAATATGCTAATAGAAATGCTATGGTTATATCGATTTTTACCTTCCCTCTCAGAGTTTTGCGTAAGAAATAGCGAGGATGTAATAAAGATAACATTAGGGGTTCCTTTTCTAGTCTCACAAATACAACCATATCTTCACCACATGCATTAACATGTTTTACTGTAGTCAAGAAAAAGCATATAATGATATAGATTTTTATGGATCCGCAATTTAATTGCATATATTACATAGCTGACTGCAATTGCTAATTTTCTGGTAAAGAACTTGTTTGCACAAAATACATTTTATTTTATAGCCTACTCTGAGTGTCATGCGATCTTACCATTTTTTCACAAGAAAACATTTCTGTATCTTCCGTTTAATGTACTTGAAATATTAACTTCACTGTTATTTGATATACTGCATCATTACCAATTGTCTGATGTTACGATTCTCACTTTATAGGCCATTACAGTGGCTTGTAAATGATCAAGGTTATGAATTAATATCCCAACATGAAGCACTTGTACATCGACGAACGTCAGGCTTAACAGCAGCTGCTTTGGAACCTTCCTTCCTTCCTTCCTTCCTTTCTTAGCAGTAAATTTGAACGTTTGTTTAATAAATTTTTATTTTTATTTTTATTAATTTCAATAAAAATCTAATACCTGCAAATTGCCATCGCTACCATTAAAAAGAAAACACGCAAGGGGAGAAGTAGGCTAAATATATGTCTTCACCTGCTCCTCTGGGGAACAGGAAAAAATCAACTTAAAATTTCAAGAATTATAACACTCCTAATGAAAAGCGAAAGCGTTAGCATAAGAGTATAAGATTCTTTCCGGCGCTTGCATTGCCATTGTAAGTGCCGGTACATTAGACGTTGTCTGCAGAAAACTTGTTTACTGCGTATTATCCTACATTTCGTTTATTCTTTAAATATTTTCTAGCTTCTTTTCTAATCATTCTAAGAGTTTATGTACTTCAAAAGAATCTCTTCGACATCCGTGCTAACTTTTTTTTTTTTGTAGCTGTTGCTCTGTGTACTTCGCGGTTTGAGTTTATTTGTGTAGATGTTTCATCTTAGAAAATTCGTAAATATTTTTCATTACGCAAACATCAAGGCATCATAACTTTTTTAAAGTGTTTTCTTTTGCTTTTTTATTTTTTTGTCGCTCCTTTCGCTGTAGCTCAGCATGGAGAAGTAGGAAATAGAGAAATGATTGTAATGAAGAACAAATTTGCCCAGATATTTTGACGAAAAAGTGTTTGTGCTTTATAGACACAACATAAAATTGAATTATTCAAAGAAAAGAAAAATGCTGAGAGGAAAAATGGGTTTTTGTAGATAAACTCATTGGATTTTATTTTATGTAGGCTTTATTAAAGTTTGTCTTTTTTGAGGGTGAATCAGATTAATATACATAAGAATATGGAGGCGATGGCTTCATTTATGAAAGTGGGGGGGAAAGGTTGCAAAAAAATTGTTTTTCACTCAGAGTTAAGGGTTATTATTGTTGTTTGTTTAAAAGTTGATTGGCTTTCGATAAGAACAACCATCAAAATATATATTTGAAAAACATGTAACTTTCGATAAAGTCAAAAGTTCATTTTGTTTTCAGTTGTACCGCAAATATCTATAAAATCTTCGCAGCAGACCCCTGGATTGTGTAAGATAATAAGCCCACAAATGAGATCTACATTTGTTAGTTCGTAAATGCTTATGACAGTTCTGATTTTGAAACAATAATCACCTAATGACGGTTTGAAATTATATAGGAAAATGTACTGCATTAATGTCGCTTACGATTGACTAAGCGATACACCAATCAGTAAAATACTGCCAAATTGTTAGAGAAAGCAAAAAAGGCAGCTTTATGTTCTGTGTTGCTAAAGTAGAATTTTTCGCCTATATTGAAATGTTCCTAAACTTTTTACCAACAACAAATGGCTAAGCAGTAGATTTTGTTTATGTTTTTATTTTAAATTTTTCAGCTTACTTATTGTTTGTTGCGCTTTGTAAATTTTTGAGACATATTTCAGCTTAGGGAGATACGGTATAATAAGCAAAATAATAAGCATACAATACCAATGATTACAAAGTTAAAAGGGATTTTATGCGAGTCCCTGTGTGCAACATCAGGCTTGGCATATCACAATGCGGTTGCCAGCGCCGTCATGGGATAGCCAACAAAACTTGGGCCATTAGGGAATAGGAGTCAACAATTTCGAGCTCAAGCTACCGCAACTTTACTCTTTCTTCCAGCCAGCACTACGGTCACGAAAGTGTTATTACAGGTAGTATGCAGTTAAAGTTAGTCAGTTAGTACCTAAAAACGGTGAAGGGAACGAAATTTAAATACTTGAATCATCCATCAACATGGACTGCAATTCGTAGCAACGAAAAAGAGTTATTATCAAATAAATGGACTTGTCAAAAACGTCTTCTTCCCATACAAAATATATCGACTTTACTCTTTTTTTTTCAATTAAAAATTTGTGATTTTTTTGAACCTTTCAGTAAACACTTCCACAGTTAGGACAATCCCTTATAAGCTGGTGCAATGGTTAACACTTGTAAGTAACTAAGTAATGTTTTTGCAATTTTTTGATCAATTTTGCCCAGTTTAAATCACCGTCATTAGGTGATTATTGTTTCAAAATCAGAACTGTCATAAGCATTTACGAACTAACAAATGTAGATCTCAACTATGGGCTCATTATCTTACACAATATAGGGGTTGAACAAGGATGTCGCTATCGCCAGAGAAGTGGGCCTGTAGAAAACTCATGTCATACATTGTATATCGAATTAGGATGTCATTCTGATGACCCATCGCCAGATAAGTGGGCCTGTCAAAAACTCATGTTGTAGATGGTATATCTAATTAGCACGATTTTCCAATGAATAGGAATTTTTCAATGACAACGTCCGCAATTAGGTTTCGTGAAAAATTCTATGACTTGGAATGGATTTTGTCAGAACTAATAAATAACTGAATCTATTTTCAATTGAAATATAAATACAAATTTAAAAGAAAGGCTGAAAAATCTTATGTTTCAGTCCTTGTGTGGGCAAGTGTTTTGCTACAGGGCAGATTTTACTTAACATAATTTCGAACCTAACTTGATCAACAAGTTAAAAATTGGGTGAACAAGTTTATCATATTCATAGACAGAACAATGTTAGACAATGTTAACTTTTACCGATCAAAAAAAAAAAAAAAAAAAAAACTGCCCGCAAAGGCAATCGTCTACTTACAAAAGAGATTAAAATACCAGATTTTACACAAATTTCTGTTACGGCTTTAAATTAGCACACAAGATTAAATTACAATATCGACTGGATATTTATATTTTTTTAAAACCATTCTTGTATATCTCATTCAATTAATCAGATACTTAGTAAACAAAAGCATCCCAGGAAGTTAAAAAGATCCGCTGATCCTGGTCTAGATGTGGTGCATATTTGGATAATCATCGATGAATTTAACATAGGCTCGCCATAGGAGGGATACTGTTGTTTTTAACACCTTTTTAGTGCAAAACTTTTTCGCCCTTAATTGATCATTAATTTTAATATAAATATTGGCCACTCGTAAAATTTTGTTTCTCACGATATTTGAAGTATTTGTGTGAATTTGATGAAACTTTGAAACTTTGATTTTTTCCCCCTAAACTCTAATTTACGACTGCAACTTTAATGAATTTTTTTTTGATTTTTGTAATATTCAACAAAATAATGAAGTGTCACATCCTAGAAAATTATTATGACAGTACGTCAGTACTCTATACTTAGAAAGTACGTTTCGTGCTATGAGTATTTTGCTAAACAAGGTCTTGTTTCTAATTAATGTATGAATTAGCAGAAATTCCGGAAAATCAATCTGCATTTCCCCAGACTGTGGCAGAAGAAAATCTCTAGTCGCCCTAGTTTCTAAAAAGCTTACTTGTAAACAATTTAAGCCAACACTTTCGTAAATCAATAAAACAGAGTGAACGAACAACAGCAACAGCAATTGTCTGTTGTCAGGACCAAAATTTGTCTCACAAAAAAGCCAAATAAAATTAACCCAATTTGGAAATGTCTGAAATTTCCTTGCTATATTTTTTCAACAAACTACTGATATAGCCAACAACCAGGCCACAGCCAGCAAAAAAAAGAAGTTCACAGCTAACCCTATGACATGAACCCTTAATTTGGATATCAATAGAATTCATTAAATTAAAACAAAACGAAAGTTTTGTTTCTCTCCCCTGTCACCGCTTACATTAAAGGACAAAGTAGGACAAAGACTCCTGTAGATTCCCTCAACTTCCCCACTTTTACACAATAGCGTGACATTCAATACAGAGTCTGGTTTTCAATATCCTTTCTCCAGTACCCATCCCCAGCTCGTCATAACCATTATGAGTACAAAATGATGCCAATCATCGACACTGAACATTACGCTGAAGGAAAGCAGCAAAAAAAAAAAAAACAATAATAATAAAACAAGAACAAAACCATTGAACAAAGTATAAAGAAGAAAGCAAAAAAGTACTCATTTATATTGCAATAGCGTTTGGATTTGACGCTTCGATGGAGGTATGTAACACCAACCATAACCACAGGGGGAAAACATCAACAAATTTGAGGAAAAGGAGAGTCTCCGGATGAGGTAAGGCATGAAAGCATCAAAGTCAGCATTAAACATCAATGTTTTCGATATATGTACGTAAACTTTTCATTTTATCAGGAATATTTTGCTTAAATTTTTTCCACCCTCTTCCTTTCCACCGAAATTTGTAGGGCCCAGTAAAACAAAATGTTTGAGCGCAGATACTTTTTGTGGCAAATTGCTTTATTTTGCGTAATTTCATCCTTGGAGAGCAAAAGGAGCATGATAGCAAGGCCAAACGAGACAAAACGGCGAAGAAAACGCATTTCACAAAATATGTACATATTTCAAAATCAAATTTTCAGCTTCATCTCCCCCATGCCATTGGAACATTTTATGGATTTTTTTTTCGTCTTTCATTTTTCTCGTTTGCCAAAGGAAATGAAATTATGCTCTCTGCTTCGTCAGGCGGCTTTCAATTAGAAGGGGTTTGGGGAAAAGTTCTCACAAATTGGTTGAGAGTTGAGCAAAAATCTGGGGCGTGAGTGATTCTTAATAGAAAATACGATTTTTTTTCTCCTTTTCCTTTCTTCAACTTCAATCTAATTTCCCATCGTGCTGTGCTAATATTTATTTTCGTGGAAAATTTCTCACAAACAATACATTTTAGAAAATGATTGAAAATATGTAAAAATAATATTTGTGTAGTCCGTTAATAGTCAAAAAGTGTTTTGTTCTTTGTAGAAATTTATAAATTGATAGGGTGTGCACTCCCGATAAAGATTTACAGATTTGTTTGAGTGAAAACGCCACAGCGTCTATACAGGACATTATGACTAATCGACACACTGTTATGGAAAAGTTTGTCGGATATGAGATGGGCAGGCAGGTTGCCATTATGCGGTGATAACAAAATGAATTGTGAATTTGTAAAACGTTTCATGCCTCAAGGATATCTATTGAAAGGCCTTAAGCATATAAAAACAGCTGTAAAGAAATGATTTTGAATACATTTGAAATATGAAATTGTGCAGATTTATGATTTCAATAAGTTAGTGAAAAAATAACGCAAAACAATGTTGATCATAACCATAATTTTAGCAGTAAAAACTGTTAGTGTTGCGTTACTAACTGACAGACTAATCACAGTTAGACCAAACGACTAAAGCTAGAATCAAGAAAATTGGGGTATAATTGTAAATTGGGGTATAATAGAGTAAATTCTTATTTATAGGGTTAAAAACACGGGAACAAGAATTAAATCTGGTCTCATCGACCAGCTCAAATGGCTGGAATTAGTATCAGGAAATTTGGTATCAACATACTTCTTCTACAGTGGATATGCAACAAGATGATATTTTTCGAAGTTTGCACGTTTAGGGATAAAAACAGGCTAAAATGGGACAAATCTGGTGTCATTGCGCAGTTCAAATGGCTAAAGATAGAGCCTTCAATACTGGTGACAATATTTTCCTGCAAGAGTAAGCATGCGATAAGAACGTATTTTCCGAAATTGTTATCTTTTGTTGTAAAAGCAGGATGAAAAGCATCAATAAATTGCATGTCCGAACTTAAATTAACCATACCTAGAACCATGAAAATTACAAACTAAACTAACCTACAAACTAAAAGGGCGATAGACAAAAAGTTTTGGACTTCGTGCTTTTAGAGAGGTACATACGAAGGGTGAGTTTGCTTCAGTTTCAGGATTTGCCCGCCGAACTATTTCCAAGCGATTACATGTGTTGGGAATGATTCAAAAGCAGGGAACTTTGGTTCCTTAAAGACGGTGATTTCGATGTTGACGACAGTTTGCATGAAAGAGGGCGAAAACCCTACAAAGACACTGAATTTACGGCATTGCTTGATGGCGATTCGTGTCAAACACAGGTAGATTTTGCTTCAATCATGAGTTACCAGCTAAGCCATTTCCAGGCGGTTGCATGCGTTGATAATGATTCAAAAGCAAGCAGCTTGGATTCATTATGAGTTGAAGCCAAGGGACTTGGATCGTCACTTTTTCGCCTGTGAACAACTGCTTCAGCGACAAAAAAGGGATGGATTTTCTTCATCGTATTGTAATGGGTGATGAAAAGTGAATTCACTACAGCAATCCAAGGAAAAGAAAGTCATGGGGCCTGCCCAGTCATACTTCTACGTCGCCGCCTCGGCCGCCTACTCACGCTGCGAAAGTTATACTCTGTATTTGGTGGGACCAGGTCGGTGTTATTTATTACGAACTGTTGAAACAAAGCAAAACCATAACTAGAAATCGGTATCAACTTCAGTTATTGTGATTGAGCCGATCTCTGCGCGAGAAACGACCACAATATGCGAAGAGGCATGAAAAAGTAAGTTTTCAGCATGACATTGCTCGGTCTCACGTGGCTAAGCCCGTTAAAACGTACCTAGAGATGCTGATATAGGAAGTCTTATCTCATCCGTCATATTCTCCAGATATTGCATCGTCCGATTATCAGTTGCTCCGTTCGATGGCACACGGTCTGGCTGACCAAAAGTTCCACTCATATGATGATTTCATGGAATGGCTAGACAGTGTGGATAGACTCAAAACATGAACGGTTTTACCGTGACGAGTTTCGAGCTTTGCCAGAAAGATTTAATAAAGTAGTAGCTAGCGATGGGCAATACTTTCAATGAATCATTTGTAAACATGTTTTCATTATAAACTTTAATTTTTATAAAATAGAAATATAGCTCACCTAAATATAGTAAATTCAAAATAAGTTCGTCCATATGATTCATATAGTTAATGGTTTTTAGTTTTTGCTGTCATGTGATTACAAAAATATAAGAGTTTTTTTAGAAAATGTGCGCGTGTTCGTCTTTTCATCCATGTTTGATCATCGAGACATGTATTTGCTCAATATTTTAGTGCAGTTGTTATGGCCCATATCATTATGCAGGATAATAGATTATAGTAAAAGATGTTCTTTTTGAAATTGCCAAATCCCTTGAGCTCGATAGAAGTCATTTCATGCTTAATTATTTAATATATTATACACTAATTATTATTTCTACCGATAAGAGCATTTTCGGCTGCATTTTCTTCTCCGCATAGAGGAATTTCCGCCAAAATATGTCTTCAATAAAATTGATCCAATAAAATTCAAATTTACCTACAACAACATGTTACAACACGATAAATCTCCAAAATATAGAACTTTTCCTAGCCAATATTTCAAAAGGGGGGAAAATATTCACCCCTTTAATGTCCGTCAAGTGACATAAAACATTAAGAAACCGTTGTATCTCTAACAGTGGCATATAGCTGCAGCAGCAGCAACAACAACAACAACACCGTCAATATGACGACAACCAATTGATTTATTGTGCATCCAGGTATATTTAATGATGCGGACAAAAAGTATAAAATTTATATGAAACTCACCCACCCATATGCAAATATTTCTTTTACACACTGTGACATGTCTCAGCTAGTGTAGGTGGGGGTGGATGACGATGGCAAGTGAAGTAATATAGTGTCAGTGTATTGGCCGTTGTTATATAGCACACATATTCAGGTATTTGTCATTTTTTTCCCAACAAAAGAAATCTGTGGGCGTTTAATGTTAACGACACTTTATAAAGCCATTTATTAGACTTATAAAAATGACATAAAATGCAAAATAAAACAACATGGACAGCAGAGACACATACACATACACACATGCACGCACTCGTATTGTTATGGACACATAGCCATTTACTATTTATATACCTGGTAAATTGTTAAGTTTTATTTATGGTTGCTGACAGATCGTTGTTTGTGCGTTTCTTTATTTATAAACTCTGCATCGAAAACTTAATAAATTATCCGTCGTTTTGTGTTACGCAACAGACGTCAAATGATTTATGAGCTCACCTTTTGGGGTTCTTTAAATTTATTAGACATTGAAAGATTTAAAGTTGCCAAATAATGCCACTGTTTACATCAAATGTTTCAATATTTGTAGAATAAATATATTATTATTCCAGGCAAATAGTTCGAACGAGTTAATGAACCGCTAACTTTTAACAGAAGAAATCTACATAGTGCTAAAACAGGTGTCTGCATCCTTATATGCGTGACATAGGAGGACCTATAAACTAAAGTCTTGTCTAAAGTTTTGTCATAACTTTTTGTATTCGGTATTTCTACTGAAATGTTATGAATCAAATATTTGTTGTCGGCAACCGGAAACAACCCGTGAAATACGAGTTTTAGGGTAGAAACGAGGTAAAAAATTCAAAATGTTCAGTAATTTGCTCAAAGATTTTTACTAACAAGGGAAATAAATGTTCACAACAGAACAATTGACCAGTACAGAAATTTGAAAGTCGGGTGAACCACTTTATATTCATCTTCACCCAACGCCCTGTTGAGTTGCTGCAAAAAATACTCTGAATTCAAACATAACAAAAGAAGCAAAATTATAACTTTCTAAAGTACTCCATTTGGGAAATGTGGAAGGGCCACCGGTTTTTTGCCAAATTTTCCAATCTCGATGCGTAGTATTTTAAGAGGCGTGGCATTGGAACATATTTTCATTGAGAATACTAAATGCCTGATGCGATCCTAATTGAACTAATCGAAGTGTCCACGCCAGACACGGTTAAGAAAATCCAAAAATGGTATTGGATAATCGTCGGCTAAAGGTAAAGGTCGGCGTGAGCTAGCTGAAATGATATGCATTTCAAAAATTGATATCTATCTTATATTGGTCGAAGATTTGAAGATGAGAAAGCTGTGTGCAAAATGGGTGCCACGCTTACTTTCAGTAGAGCAAAGCCAGTATCGTAAATATGTTTGAGTAGAGTGTTTGGCGATGCTTCACCGCAATGAAGCCGAATTTTTGCATTGATTTATAACCATGGATAAGATATGGGTCCATCACTTCACACCTGAGACAAAGGAACAGTCAAAACAGTGGACTGGAACTAGAGAATCGTGTCTAAAGAAGACGGAAGCGGTTTCAGCTGCAGGTAAGATCATGGAATGCGCATGGGATTATTTTTATTGGTTATTTTCAGAAAGGAAAAATTATCAATGGGGAATGTTGTGCTAATTTACTGCAGCGTTTAAGTGATGAAAATGTGGAAAAAGCCGCATTTGGCAAAAAAGAAAGTATTGTTTCATCAAGACAATGCTCCAGTTCAATTGTCCAGCAGTGCGTTGGCCAGGATTAACAGAAACGAACTGCTTCATCATGCACCTTATTCACTGAACGTAGTTCCCTCAGATTATTTTCTAATTCCAAACTTGAAAAGTGGCTCGGTGGTAGAAAATTTTGCCTATAATGAAGAGGTAGACTTTACGGTTGATGGCTATTTAAAGGAGTTTGATAGTTCTTACTATAAACAGGTTATACTCTAAACAGAATATAGAAAGAACAGAGTATCGAGCTAAAAGAAGACTATGTTGAAAAATAAAGAAAATTTTTCTCAACTTTTTTGAGTCTTCTTTATTAGGTCGGCTAGTTTTGAGACCGCACCCGTGCGTAATTTGGATTGAGAATGAAAAATAGCCGAATTCTTAGATGTGGGCCTGATATTTGAATTTGTTTTTATCTTGCCCGCCTTTAAACCTATGCTGTTTATGAATATGTCATATTCTCAGAAAGTTTGGCTTTTATGGTATTTTAGTCTGAATGAAATTGGACAATAAAATCATGCTTAAATGTACGTGAATTTCGATAGCGAAATCAAGTGGCGAAGCATACACTCAGTAGATTATTCCTGGTTGCTTGAAACGATAGTGGTGTTTCTAAAAATGCTTTAAATCATTTTTCTTTTTTAGATTGAAGTTAGTCCACTTGATTGTGTGGTCGTTTCTGAAATGCTGGAAACTGATTTCACACCCTTGGTAACACTTATTATGGAGTGCTACCTTGCAAACTTCCTAGCAACAATTTAGTTATGTGCTTTAGTGAACATAAATAGCTTTGTTGAAAATAACACAGAAATCTCTAGTATTTTGTATAAAAAGCAAAGCCTAATGGAAATAGGAAAATATATGACGTACAAAAAGACATTTCAACAATCTTCCCATTGATAATTTGTAGGTCTTGTGGGGATATAAATATTTTGCTACAAGTTTGTTCTACCCATAGAACATTTGATTTTTCTTCATGAACGAACAGAGACACATGTGGATGCAATAAATTAAAGTGAATTTAAGTAAATTATTATTATTATTTTTTTTTTTTTTTTTGCATAATATTTATGAGAGTACTCAAATACTACACAACGTCAAAAGTCTTTGCTGGTCCTTGCACCGCATTGGGATCCCTCCTACGCAAAAAAAATACAACATGAAACTCATAAAAGAGGAACGAACAATCGCTCTCATTGTTGCTACATATGCAGCTCAAACATGATAATAATGAAAATTCCATTGTGTATAATCATTTAGAACAATATTTACACATATATTTCGGCTCATAAAACATAACCGCAGACAAATGTATAATTTGTTTGCCCCCGGTCCCCAAAAGCCTCAACCTACTTGAAGCGTTTTTGTCTCAAATGCGTTGCCAAACAATTCTCGGAATCCAATTGTTGTTGCTGTGTATTCAAAGACTTCAATGACTGTTGAAATGATAAAACCCTGCAGTTTTTATGGATATACATTTGGATTAGAATTCGTTTTTCTTCTTCGGTTTGTGGAAGGCGTCGGATGAGGGAAATGAAACGCAAATCCAAAAATGTTATTGGAATTTTGTAAAGAAAACAAGAGCGCTCCAACAGTATCTGGGCATTTATTTGGGAATGGCGCATTGTAAAGTGTATTGTGAGTTATATATAATTTAAGCAAAATTTTCAAGTTTAAATTCAGTATCGAAATTTTTTCGTTTTGTTATAATATATTGAAAGTTTATGGCAACAAACATTGATTTGTGCCACAAAATTAGTTGACACGCTTAAGTGTACTTTTCTCTTTATTCCTACTTCACAGAACTCGATTGTCTCGATTGACTGTATTGACCTATGGGTAATTTTATATTCACCGAAGGAATGAAATTCTATATCAATTGATACGGCAAAAATCTAACAGCCAGCAGGAAGCATTTAAAGTATCTTTTGACCAAATATATTTTACAACTTAACAATTCGACAAGAGGTGTTCGGCGGTGTCCGCCTATCTGACTGGTGACTGGCTGGAAGACATGATAACTGTTGTAAGAAACATTTCTGAAACTTCATAAAACTAGGCACAGCATAATATTTTACCAGATCACAGTCGAAGTTTGTTTATGGGCTATGCCAAATTTTTCCTACTGGCACCTACCATACAATTTAACCGTTTGTTCCAAACCCAGTTTTCTTATTGTAACTCTTCACTCGTAAGCTGCCATAACCAATATTTTTGTTCTTTATAAAGGGTGTCCCAACAAGAACGCAAGATTTAAATTTGGCGCCATTCGAAGTGTCATTGTTTGACATTTGAACAATTGTTATTGTTCGCTAGTAGAAGGTACGAGGTTAGTAAAAATGGAGCCCTACACGAATGAACAACGCATTCTCATTGTGAAATTGTTTTACCAAAATGGTGAAAGTTTTGCGGCTACAATTCGCAAATTGCGATCAATTTGGGGTCACAATAAAAGAGTCAACTGTAAAAAGATTAATGGATAAATTTGCCAACACTGGGTCTGTTAGTGATGTAAAGACAACAACGCGCCTTCGACCAGGTCGATCAACCGAAAATGTCGCAGCTGTACGTGATGATGTCGCTCAAACTCCATCCACCTTAATTCGACATCGAGCTCAGCAAATTGGTGTCTCCAAATCCACTATGAAGCGAATTTTGACCAAAGATTTGCATCTTCATGCATACAAAGGTCAATTGACTCAGGAACTGCAGCCAGCTGACCATGGACAGCGAAGGAAGTTCGTTAATTGGGTATTGGAGAGACAACATGAAAATGCTGATTTTACCGACAAAATCGTCTTCAGTGACGAGGCCCATTTCCATCTTGATGGCTTCGTCAATAGGCAGAATTGTCGCATTTGAGGTGGGGAAAATCCTCGAGTGATTCACGAGAAGCAAATGCATCCTCAACGTGTCACTGTGTGGTGTGGATTTTGGGCTGGAGGTATCATTGGACTTTTTTTTATGAAAATGGGGCATGTCAAGCGCAAACAGTCAATGGTGTTCGGTATCGTGAAATGATAACCAGTTTTTTCGTGTCTAGAATTGGAGAAATGAATGTGGAGGTCAGGTGGTTTCAACAAGACGGCACCACATGTCATACATCCAGAGAAAGAATTCAATTGCTGCATCAGTCATTTAAATCTTGCGTTCTTGTTTGAACACCCTTTATTAGATCATAATTATTGATGGAATTTCACACATCCTTTCAGCTACTTTCCATAAAAGTCTAAAGTTTCAAGTTTAAATCCTTATATTCCTTATTTATTTAGTGATACAAAATTTGGTAATATTTGGTACACACTGAGTGCTGGCTAAAATAAGGTCGAAAAATGAAAACCGTTTGCATCTTCATGTGCCTTCAATTAGCTCCCATATAAGTAGTACGATTTTCCGAAATTCAATCTTTATTCCGTAATTTCTATTCTATTTTTGACCATCATATTTGTTGAAAATTTTCCTTCAAAGTGGGGGAAAAGCAAGTACAAAACCAAACCCATATACAAGTAGATGACTAATCTAATCAATGTACTCCTAGCTTCATATTTTCCAAGCAGTTGCATTGAATTCACGCAAAGTACGTAAGTCAATCCATATACTCCTAAATTCAATCTTTCACTTAATTCCATTAATTTCAGTAAGATATAGTACGCAGCAGACAATAATCAAATATGAAAATGTATTGTGTTGCCACGCTTTTTTGGGTACTTCATACTCAATTTATTAAAGTAGTTTTTCTACATAATTTTCATTTTCAAACTATTTTCCGAATTTTCACACGAACGCCAAAGAAGTTCTGGTTTAGTTATATTTATATATGCTTTTATGTTCTTAAAATATCACCTTTTATCAAACCAGATTTTGTAAGGTCCCCCAGGTTGATGAACTCTGTAGAATAATGTTCAAAAATAGTGTAGGCAACTCCATAAAGACCAACCGCCAACGCTTTAAGTAGGGTTCAAGGACCACACATAACCAGAATCCCCGGGGACAATGGTCATTGTAATAATCACATTAAACTGACTTTAATTCTTTAATTTAATTCTTAATAAATTGTAAAATTCTACGAAATACAGATCTCGTAAAATCTTTACTGACCCTGCCAAAATCCCTTTGACGCACACAAACGCATATACATACGAGAGCATATCTGTTTACGCTAACAAATATCAAATAATATTTTTGGCTTTCTTTATTGTTGGTCTTTATGCATACCCATAAAATATGGTTTGCTAAATAACTGTACATGGTATGTACAGTATGTGGCAAGGATGTTTCTGCCATAAATTATCTTGTAGATATGTGTATAACGAAATATGGATTCACAATACAGATGTGCGTGTGTGTGTGTGTGTGTTGGTATATGAGGAGCGAAAAGTCCGAAACACAAACACAAAAGTAAAATGAAAACGCTTTTGAGATAAACGTATTTATGGTTTCCATGTTATTGTGCGAATAAACATTTTTGCCACCCCCTACCTTTTTCCTTTGCGATGGGAACAGCACACCGAAATACTTTTCAACCTTCCTGTCCATTGCGGTGAACCAACGTTGAGCACAATTTTTCAAAAGCACAACCGGTTCGTTTTGTTTATTCCTTAAAAGCTAAGCTGAAAATAAAATAAAGCCTTAACAGACTAACATGCGCTTAATTTGGTTGAATGTAATTTCAAAGGCAGCGCCTTTGTTTGGGTTTTATATACTTTCAATTAATTCCTAGAAAACCTTCGTAATAAAATGAGTATCCTTAGACACAGGAATGAAAAGTCAATTGCCTATTTGCTGATTATGGTAGCATTTATATATAATATTCAAGAAACAATTTATTGACAACAAACAAAACATTTCCTTAAAATATTTAAATAAGCATCTGTGACAAATCGCACATGGCGACTAAGGACCATATTTAATTTTTCGATATTTGCTTAAACCGTTTGTAGGATTTCTTAATATAAACCTAACAAATGCTGTCAAAGTTGTAGGAAGCTTTTTGTCAAACAGATAAAACTGTGCACGAGTATTTGTGCCATAATGGGAATAACACTTCTTTACAATGAAAGCCTAATGAAATACAGCAGATTACACAAAAAAGGCCCAAAAATATACTTCGGGCTGGGGAAAATATGTTATGAGCCCAGATGGTTTTATCGGTTGCAAGAAAATGTGGTAAATTTAAAATTTAAATTTAAATTTACAAATATAAATTTAAATTTGCATTGATATTTTTATTTTGACAATGCAAATTTATAGAAATAAAATTAATATGTATTGATTACTCAAAAAGAACACAACACAATAAATTTGAAAAATAAGAATAATTATTGGATAGCGTAAAGGATATTACAAATACTTCATACTCACGAGCTGCTTAGATTTCTCGTGTTGCGGTACGTGTGCCACCATTCTGGAAACAAAATCCGAAATTATGGTTCCGGCAACTGAAATCCCAATTTATAACATTTGCTATAACATCCGATACTACTAAATTTCACACATTGGTCGGTTCGATTGAGAGCAATATCCTTAATCATGTGAGTCATATTGTAGAGGAACCATCAGCAGAGGAAAAATATGATACAGCAAAATCAGCATTATTGAACGAGTTTGTAGAGTCAGAAGAAAGGCGTCTACGGCAACTTATAGAAAATTTAAGTATTGGCGTCAGAAAACCATCAAGCCTATTAAGAGGGATGCGTGAATTGGCTAGCGGTAAGGTTTCTGACGACCTACTCAAAACCCTCTGGATTCAACCAACTACCAAGGCCATACTTTCTGTAAGTGATGACAAAATTGAAAAGCTTGTTATCATGGCGGAAAAAATACATGACCAATCTGATGATACTGGAATGATTAATACTGCTTCCGTTTACGGTGAAAGAGAGATGCGCAGTCTACCTCTTGAAAATGTTGGTATTACCGTAAATTTGGTCCCAAAGCAACGAAATGTCCATCATCGCGTTCATTTAAGTCTGCGGAAAACAATTAGGCACCTCACCTAAGGTGACGGGTGAAGATGACCGTCGAATAAATCGCCTGTTTATTCAGGATTCTCAATTGAAGTTCAGGTACCTTATTGACACAGGTGCAGATATTTCTGGTTTTCCAGCCACCCAAGGCGAAAAACCAAAAACCCCTAATACATTTGTTTTTATATGCTGCTAATAATACAAAAGTTCGAACGTTTGGAACAAAAGTCATTTATTTATTATGGTCATTTATTTTATGTGACGTGACACAGCCCATTATTGGATCCGATTTTCTTAAACACTATGAATTGCTAGTGGAAATCAAAAATAATCGATTAGTAGATTCCATCACCAATCTTAACGTCTATGGGAATTGTTTGTTAGCCCAAGATCCAACGCTCAAAGTCATCTCTGAAGATTCCGGTAAATTTCACTGATGCAATACACTGACGTTACGACTCCGAGAATTTAACTGCCAGCTGTTAACAGCTCTGTAACCCATAATATTGATACAAATGGACCTGTTGTTACTGCTAAACCACGACGATTATATCGTGAAAAATTAAAAATTGCCAAGAATGAATTCGAATACACGATTCAACTGGGAATCTTTCGTCCGTCTAAGAGCCACTGGGCAAGTCCATGTGGAGATTACCGATCGCTTAATAGGATTACAGTACCAGATCGGTACCCCATATCACATATCCACGATTTCGAATACACGCTGGCGGGTAAGAAAGTGTTTTCAAAAATAGATTTAGTCAAGGACTATTTTCAAATACCTGTGGAAGAAAGTGATATTCCGAAAACGGAAGTAAAACTCTGAATTTTTATAAGACGATCAACGGGACAACCTATCCATTGTGAATTTACTGACCCTTCTCATGTCAATACTAACAGACATATGTATGTTATTCGGTCAGGAAGCACATTAAAGATGTAGGCCAGGTCTTTTGAAAGTACAGTAATTTGTTGCCCAGATAGGACAAAAGGAGAGGATATTTTATATGCTTGTGGACAAAAGAAATATATTTTTGTTGCAAATCAAGAGAAAGTTGTGTTTGTGTAAGATACAAGATCCTCTCTGGTGATAATACATTTTCCAATAATGCAAATGTTTATCGAGCTGCACGGAATAGTGCCCATATATGTCTTTCATTCCGGATTATTATACTTCCTTAGTGACCACAAATAAATGGTATTGCCTTATCAGCTTCTGACATCAGCAGAGACAGTTCAGGATTTTCTAAACCCCAAAGGAAAGAACTTTGGCAATATACAAAATAAAGATGGGAATGAAAATCATCGCAGGAGATAATTTTGATCAGCATCCTTTTTCCCATAATCCAAGGGAATGGACCAAGATTAACGCACCCTATTTTGGTGAAGCCTGAATATTCTATCAAAGATAAGATAGGATATGTACTACAGGGTATTAAACGGTTCTCTCCTCCTGTAAGGACAAGGAGGGAAATCTGGTCACAGATTCGCAGAATGTGCTGCATCAATGGAAAGAGCATTTTCATAAGCTCTTAGTTCCGGATGGCAGTACGAGTCCGAAAATCACCCAAATTATCGACGATTTCATAAATAGCCTAATTCCGAACCCCAGAGAGATCAAACAGCAGTATTGTGGCTTAACAAAAACAAGGCTGCGGGCGCTGATGGCCTGCCAGCAGAACTGTTTAGAACTGGTGGCGACGAGCTGATAAATAGCCGTATCACCTTCTAAATACGATTGGGCTTGAGGAAAACATGCCCGATGATTGGGATATGGGTGTACTGTGTCCTGTGTTTAAAAAAGGCGATCCAAGTGTAAAAACTATCACAGTATCAGTCTTTTACCCATTGCTTATAAGGTACTGTCGAGTGTGATATGTGAAACACTAAAGCCGATTCTAACTGACCTGATTGGACCTTATCAGTGTGGCTTTAGACCTGGTAAATCAACAACTCACTAGATATGCACACTGCGATAAATTCTGAAGAAGACCCAAGAAAAACAGATCGACACGTACCATCCCTTCGGCGATTATAAAGCTGCCTTCGATAGCCCGATACGACAAAAACTGCATGAGGCCATGTTCAAGTTCGGAATTCCTACGAAGCTTACACGTCTTTGTAGGATAACGCTGACTAACACAAAGTCTTCAGTAAAGATAGTCAAAGATCTAGGCGAGCCTTTTTGCACCAAATGAGGATTTAAGCATGGCGACAGTCTACCGTGCGACCTCTTCAACATATTGTTGGAGATGATTATGAGGAAAACTGCAGTTAACACGACTGGTACCATCTTCAACAAAAGCCATATGTTACTCGCATATGCAGATGACATTGGCATCATTGGCAGAAAACTGCGACATGTTACTGCAGCTTTCTCAAGCATCGGTAATGAAGCAGCGAAAATGGGTCTAGTGGTAAACAAGAACGAAACAAAATAATTGTTTTCAATGAACAAAGAGTCTACTCATTTGGGACGTTGTGTAAACGTTGAAAACTATAATTTTCAAGTGTTAGAAAAATTTATCTACTTCGGTTCCGCTGTAAACAAAACGAATGATGTCAGGATGGAGATAAAGAGGAGAGTATGTTAACGTGGGCTAAACAAGCGATTCAATGATACAGTCCGATCTCGACAAACAAAAATGCGACTGTACCAGACGTTGGTTCTACCCGTCTTGTTATATGGCGCAGAATCCTGGGTTATGCCACAAGCGCTTGCAATTATTTTCTTCGGGCGGCCTATAATAGATAAGGGTGTCTATTCCAGTTGCCACCGAAGAAGAGAAAGAATTTTATACCAATGCAACATAGACAAATCAGATAAAATTACAGTTGTTTATTCTCAACTGTTGTTATATTGTAATTTGATTTAAATTTGGTCATTATTCTTAAACATTACAATTTATTCAACAAATGAAATGAAAATTTACGCAGTATTGCTAGATCATAATGTAGGAAAAACTAAATTTAGACCCAGTTGGACGAAGACTTCAGGTATCGCCCGACAAATGAAACAATATTCCTTGAAATGTAATCACACTTATTATATTAACTGACACCGACCATATCATTCGGGAGAAAATTAAATTTATGCAATACGATAAGTAGGAATATTCTTGCAAAAGGTTTTAAAAAGGTTTAGAACTTTGATGATGTTCAATCCAACAGCCAGAAGAGGCGGTCAAATTAATAGTTCAAAAGTTGATTTTCAGTCAGATTGTATACCATTCTTCAGGAAGAGCTTGAGAATTTCGAGGGAAGTTGAGTTGGGGCCGGGAAACTTTGGTTAATGTCACATCCACATAGATCTTATTCGCACAAACAAAAAATTTTATTCACGCAAATAAAATAGGACTTTTTTGACAAAAATATTTCCTTTTGCGATGCTCGGACTATGAGTTTTTCAGAAGGTTCGCAATGCGATTAAAATTAAAATGTTGTCCACATCATAATGTGTTAGAGTATTTTGTTTCTGTTTATTTTTGCGCTGGATGAGTTATATTTAGGGCATCTTACAATACAACAATTTTCATATTAGATTAATGTTTAGAAAATACCTGAAGCAATTTGTCTTGATTAGGTGCAAATTCGATACTTTTACTTTTAAAATAAATAATTGCCATAACGAAACAAGAATGTATTAATTTGTATGGCTCATATTTTATTACCATTGAAAACAATCAAATGTAATATTTGATTCTTAAGAACCATATTTTACAAATATTGTCAGCTGCTACGTCTAACATAGTCTATTCCATCGATCCGGATTTGAATGACGCGTTCGAGTATTTCGAGTAACCTTCAGTTCGTAGTCGCTATAAACATGCCGGCTTTCGATTTTTTGTAGCCTTTAAAAAAAAGCAGTGCGCCGACCCGAAGCACGAAACGAGCTACTCAAACAAAGGTTATCGCAGCTGTACAAAACGCAGACTGCTCAGACACACCTTTGAGTCCGGTGAAAATACATTCATCATCAAACTTATGTGCCATCTCCACAGGTCTTTGGACTTAAATTGGCTGTACCGCGAAGTGTACAAAAAATTATCCAAGTTTAGTAAATTATTTGAAATATTGAAGACTATATGTATATATCTGTGGAAGTGATTTTAGCTTGGGCTTTTAGTTCAAGAAAAAAGTTTCTTAACGCATTAATTTGTAAAATATTTTAAACGATGTTTAGCCGATTTTTCCTCGTATAGTTTACAAGTTTTTACTATGTGAGCTAGACTAAATTTGACATTTCGCTGGGCCTTTATTTTTTAAAATGGTAAAGTTATGCGATATAGCTTGTAACCAGTCTGACATAGCTCAATTGAAGAAACACAAAACTCATAGTTTTCTTCTAAGTATTATGCAATACTACTTTCTTTTTTTTTATTATTGATGAATTTATTAATAAATAAATCTTCACATATAATGTTCCGTAATTTTTCTAGTTTTGTAAAAAAAAGTTGTATTGGAACAATTATAGCGAAGGAAACATGCTTATTGGAGCAAGGAGTCACTCTGTACGTATGAATATTATTGGATTTACTTTAAATAAATATTGCTCATACGATAGAAGGGCATCAATTAGGAGTATTAAGCCAAAATACTGGGTAATCCATTTTCCTGTTTCATAAGTAAAGTCAAATAAAACAAACATAAAGCAATGATTGCTGATTGCTATGGTTTTGAACGTAGCTCAACAAAAAAAAGTCTAATGGCATCAAATATATTCGACCGCTTGACGTCGTCAAAAAGTTGAAATTACGCTTTTTAGAAACTTCTCATGAAACTTCACAATAAAAACAAAATCGGTCGTGTTTTGTGACTCGTGACACCATATCGCCCCGTTTATAATCATCAAAGTCAGACCAAATTGTCGTAATTGAAATTCGGATTATCCGCCACATTTTCACTAAAAGAGACGACATTTTTGGCAGTGCGTACATTATAATGATGCACAGGTCTGAATGCTTCTGTAACGTTTCCAGTATCTTTAAATTTCTTTATGATCTTTCCAATTTCTTGCACAGTAGGTAGACTATGACGACCATAATCACACCCTAATGCACGAAAAGTGCCCACGTTTGAATCACTACTTTTGTATTATGTTGTGATTATTTTTACGCATTCAATAAATAAACAACACTTCAGATAACAGGTATTTAGCAGCTGACAGCCTTGCCAGACCGGAGGTTTTGAAACCACTAAATGTACAAACCTGTATAAACATAAACATATACATTAACATAGAAGTGAAGGATTAATTTGTTTCACATTTCGATCTACTGAAAATAGTGCAACAACTTTTTGTCCTAAAATTGATAGACAATCTGCCAGCTCCTTACATAGGATTCACTTACATTTCACAGATGAATAAATGCGTTTATCTATTAATATCTAGTTGACAGGCACTAAATCTTCCGCCCTATATACATTTATTTTGCAACAACTTTCGATTAGCCACGTAATTGCGTAAATTGCATAGCTAAACTTACAGAAAGGAATTGGATTAATCTTAAAAATTTGCAAAAAAGAAAACTATAATCAACTAAGACGAAAGTCCTATTTTGCAGGCATATAAGCATGATAAAAATTAGAGGTTTGAGGAACGCTAATGCTAATTATTTTAATATTTCTTGAGGACTTTAGTCAATAATTCTTTTTGCGTCAAAAGATCTAAAGGTACTGAAAGTGTCAAAATGAGAAAATTGGAAGTCAATAATTCTTTTAGCGTCAAAAGATCTAAAGGTACTGAAAGTGTCAAAATGAGAAAATTGGCCCAATCTGAAAACTTGCAGTTATCACCAGAAAGTGTTTCTTTTTGGTGTGAAACTCAAACATAAGTTAACAGATAACTATGTTCTGTGACAATTTTGTATATACATTCGGAATTTAAAATTAATGCAAAAATTTTCCGAATGCAAAGAATGTTCAGCATATTTGTGTACTCAGTAGTCTACATAAGAACAAACTTTTCTCATATCCCGAATGTGTGAAGTCCTATGGTGATAAGTCCTTGACTTTCGGAGTGTCGAGGGCGTCTTACAGCGATAATTTACATATACGAGATTTAGCTTAGTTCATGTTTTATAAGCATTACCTAAATTAAATACAAATTGAGATTATACTACAAAAAATTCTACTCCTACATTCATTTATGCGCGTTGCTAGGAAGCGTTACATGCCTCGAACTATGAGATTATCTCCCCTCATAGTAACAAGTGTTGCCTACGAACCAAAGTCAGCCGCAGGTGTGCTTTTTTAAATTGGTTTTTTTTATAATTCTCCATTTTATGGTCTGTTATTAGAAAAAGGAAAAAGTAGGAAAAAAACATCCTTTCATGCAACCTCCTTAGGATTAATTTATGCTCTGTTTAACTTTGGAAAACAATGAATTTCTCCACTTGCACGACATTGAAAACAATTCAATATAATTCATACGCACTGTAACACGATTCGTAATAAAATATACCAATATCTTTACCAACGACATTAAATTTATGGACTTAATATCCCATTTTTTGAATTTGATGGAACAATTTAACTTATGACAGCAAAACAGGGTCATAGCTATAATGAATTAACATATTCATTGGCAAAGGCACAAGTTTCAGACAATTTTCTTTAATATCGAGTAACAAAGGTTAACCTCTCGACATGCAATATTACTATTTAAGTTTAATTGGCTGCCACGAAGACACCTATATACACGGCATATATACAAACATTTGTGGTTTACTTATACATACACATAATGATATGATTGCAAGGCAAACATAAATACTCTACAAAATTATGTTGCTGATATTACAGCGCATGAAAAGAATAAGAAACTCGAGATGATGTGAAAAATCAACAAGACCACATAAGCTACTTGAACAAATAGTAAGGATTGCATGAAACATGAACATATTTGCACACACAGTAGTTACAATATTTATTCGTACAACCCGCATAACACTAAAGGGTGTCCCAACAAGAAGGCGAGATTTAAATTTTAAATAAAACACAGATATTTAAAAAAATTCGTGAAACTTTATTATATCGTAAAGTAGACAGAATGAGGTTATGTATGGAACAACAAATCGGGCAGATGGCCGCCGCGGCTTTGCTGGCACACACGCGATCTTTTAATGAAATTTTCAGTGACCGTTTTGCAGAAATGCAGCGGTGTTTCATTAATGCAGCGTCCAATTTCCTCTTTTAAGGCTTGAGTCGTCGTCGGCTTATTCCCGTAAACCATCAACTTCAAAAAATCCTAAAGAACAAAGTCTAATGGTGTTCAATCGCACAATCTAGGCGGCCAATTCTGGTCTGCAAAACGCGAAATAACACGACCGGGAATTGACTGATGCATTAACTGAATTGTTTCTCTGGCTGTATGACATGTGGCGCCGGCTTGTTCAAACCACATGACCTCCACATTCATTTCTTCAATTCTAGGCACGAAAAAACTGATTAACATTTCACGATACCGAACTCCATCGACTGTTTGCGCTTCATTTTCATAAAAAAAGGTCCAATGATTCCTCCAGCCAAAATTCACACCACACAGTGACACGTTGAGGATGCAATTGCTTCTCGTGAATCACTCGAGGATTTCCCTAACCCCAAATGCGACAATTCTGCCTATTGGCGAAGCCATCAAGATGGAAATGGGCCTCGTAACTGAAGATGATTTTATCGCCAAAATCAACATTTTCATGTTGTCTCTCCAATACCCAATTAACGAACTCCCTTCGCTGTCCATGGTCAGCTGGATTCAGTTCTTGAGTCAATTGAACTTTATATGCAAGAAGATGCAAATCTTTCGTCAAAATTCGCTGCATAGTGAATGGAGTTTGAGCGACATCATCACGTACAGCTGCGATATTTTCGGTCGATCGACCTGGTCGAAGGCGCGTTGTTGTCTTTACATCACTAACAGACCCAGTTTTGGCGAATTTATCCATTAATCTCTTTACAGTTGACTCTTTTGAAGCATTATAGTGACTCCAAATTGATCGCAATTTGCGCACTTTAGCCGCAAAACTTTCACCATTTTGGTAAAACAATTTCACAACGACAATGCGTTGTTCATTCGTGTAGCGCTCCATTTTTACTAACCTCGTACCTTCTACTAGCAAACAATAACAATTGTTCAAATGTCAAACAATGACACTTCGAATGGCGCCAAATTTAAATCTTGCGTTCTTGTTGGGACACCCTTTACATATGTTAGTTCCTCATTGACATTCCTTTATTCCTACATGTCCGTAAATTAATCCTAAAATTAAATGGGGAAAAAATCTCTGCGGGAAATCGGAAATATTTTTAGGAAATCACAATCCACAGTTCAAAGTATTATTAGTAATTATATAAAAACAGGTCAATTGCCTTCAAATCACCAACAAGATGGAAGGCCGAAATGTTAAACCCCTCGAGGAAACCAAAACACAATAGTTTCAGTGGTCCAAAATCCAAAAATAACGATCACACAATTTTGCTAAAATGTTCTGGAATCTCTTAAAAAAGAGTTTGCTTCAAAAAAATACAAAACTGTCTGCATAGAGCTGAAGTAGGAATATAGTTGTACGACGCACATTACATTTCCGACATCAACAAAAGAGAGCTTGGAATTCTCCCAACTCTACCCAAATGAACCGGATTCTTTTTAGGAAAATGTCATTTATAGCGACGAATCAAAATGTAATATATCTGGGGCTGACGGTCCACCAAAGTTTGCGCAAAAGTCGAATAAATTTATGCACGAGCGTGTTCCCATTCCGACCGTTAAACACGTCGGTGGAAATGTAATGGTTTGGGGGTGTATGGCTACATCTGGAATTTGACTGATGGCATTTATTAATGAGAAAATGGACAAACACCTGTATTTGGATATTTTGAAAACTAATTTACATGGAAGTACTACGAAACTTGGGTTAGACATCAGGAATATTTGGTTTCAACAAGATAATGCTCCCAAGCATATAGTCCGTATATGGCTAATTTATCACTGCAAGCAGTTAAAAAACTCCTTCTCAGTCACCAGATTTAAATCCAATTAAGCATATTTGGGAGCTGTTGTAAAGACGAATTCGGCAGCACAAAATAACACCGAAGGAAACCCTGGCCACAGCCAGAAGTAGAGAAAATTTTTCAAATGACACCAACATCCTAGCAAAAGGTATGCGCCGATGTTTGAAAACTGTTATTAAGGCTATAAGAGGCCCAACAAAGTATTGAATGTAATATTCGCTGGCTCCTTCCTTACAACAATGTCACAAAATTTTGAATGTACGAACATATTTTTTTTTGCGTACAATTTGGACTTATTTTCATTTTCGTTAGTTTTTTATGTACCAAATTTGAATTGAATTGATTTTTTTGTTGCAAACATATTTGATAAAAACATTACTTAAAAAAAAAATTCTTTGCATGTTTAAATCTTTTTGGATTAGAGTTATGTCTCAGATGCTTAAACTTGAAAGTTGTGGGTGTACAATTTTGACCAATTTTCAATTTCGTGGGTTTTTTATGTACCAAAGTTGAATTGAATTGTCTTTTGTTTCTTTTTTTTTTTTTTTTGTTTTTTTGCAAACATATGTAATAAAAGCATTACTTAAAAAAAAAAATTTTAATTTTTTAAAAATTTTTGAATTTTTTTTTTTTTTTTTTT
>JAHXMU010000729.1:90356-139926 GCA_019455685.1 Philornis downsi | reverse complement strand
TTTTTTTTTTTTTTTTTTTGTATATTTAAATAATTTTCGGTCATCTTTCAGATGTTTAAACATGAAAATTGTGGGTGTACGAATAATTTTTATGGCCACTGTATGCATAATACGCCTTAAACGGTATTGTACTCATACGCAGTTCTACTCAGAGAAAGTCTTTGCCGTTTTCTTACGATATACAGTACATTTTGTATTTATGTAGATGAGATTTCTGGGCGAACTTTGAGAAAATACGTTAAGTTATTCAACAACAACAACGGCAGCAGCAGCAGCATCAAATAACATACACATAAAAATATCATCAACAACCAACAAATAACAACAATATACATGTGGCAACACACACATTTACGTACAGTATGTAACTATATTGTACTACAGCGGCGGGGTACTCGAACATTGAACCATATTGTGTTGAATTTTTTGTTTTTCACAACTCATCTAAATGGATATATAAATTTATACAGAAATTCACTTACATTTTCACTGCCATAGCAAGCATTTTCATATCACTCTATGAACATGCATTAAGGCTCAAGTTACTGTTGTATTTGTACCAGCACATTTGGTTTCACATTACTTTAATGTACTCCTACCCCATAAGTATTTCGGTGTGTATATGCCAGTGCGTAGGTATGTGTGTGTGTGTGAATTTCTGTGGCAACGAAATCTGTGTGTAAATGTTTATTAAGATAAAAACTGTGCGTATTTGTGATGATATGATGATGTACGCGATACATGTTATGTCTATGTCACCGCATTGTGATATCATATCATGCTGTTTGTCTTTTAGCATATCGAAGAGTTTTACCATATAATTGTATATTTAAATATGCTATATATGAGCTTGTAAATGGCTAGATGACTGTATTGGAAGACGGCCTAAAATTTATGAGAGTGAAAGTATGCACACCATTATGCGCAAGGGTTTTATATGCCTATCATACGGTAAGCCAGAACTATTACAATCGGTCGGAACCGAGCTGTGAATAAGCTACGAATGTATTTTGGTATGCTTTATTGTAAACTTTTACCAAAAGGCTGGCACGAGGTTATTCAAATCATGAAGAATATGTTTAATGTATTAGTTTTTTTCTCAAAATGAAAACAAATTAGTATCCACAATTATAGAAGGATATTGATGGGAATTCCTCAACAAATTTAGGTGCGCAACTAAGTTTTTGCTGTTGCTTTTTTTTATAAAAATGCAACTTTATTATGAAAACATGTTTACAAAAGATTCATTGAAAGTATTACCCATCGCTAGCTATTGCTTTTTCCAACTTTCTGGCAAAGTTTGAATTCCGCCACTGTAAAACTGTTCATCTTTTGAAGCTCTCCACGAATCTAGCCATTCCTTGATGTCGAGATATGAGTAGAACTGGTGGACAACCAGATCGTGTGTCATCGAATGGAACAAATGACAATCGGACAGCGCAATATGTGAAGTATAGGACGGATGGGGTAAGACTTCCCATTTCAGCGTTTCCAAGTAGGTTTTAACAAGCTTGGCCACGTGAGGCCGAGCGTTGTCATGCTGAAGAATCACTTTTTCGTGCGTTTCCACGTATTGTGGTCGTTTCACGCGCAGAGCTTGGCTCAATCGCATTAACCGAAAACGATACCGATCCCCAGTAATGGTTTCGCTTGGTTTCAACAGCTCGTAATAATTAACACCGACCTGGTCCCACCAAATACACGCTTTGGAAGACACAAACGAGTCCTTCTTCGGAAGTGTTACAACACGGATATCTGTTGGTTTTGCAGTTTTTTGGGGTTCGACGAGCCTTTTAGGCTTTAAAGCATTTTGTACAAAAAATAGTAACCGATTCATAGTTTCTGCTATAGAACGAGGACTTTGGCCAATTTCTCTTAGTCTTGAAACAATTTTCTCTCCTCCAGAGAACAATGTTTTTTTCAAACCCATGGCTGATTTTTTAACAACACATTTTGTTATGAATAAAGACAAACAACAGTAAAATAACTTGACTTTCCAAAAAGACTACATTAACTAACTAACTATATTAACGACTATATTGTCGCAGACTACGACAAGAATTGAACAAAGTATTTATTATTTTGACTAAGAAATGAAATCACACCTGAACAAAACTAACTCACAATGAAGACAAAGGGGAAGCCTAAGTTTTGTTTTTATTTTTAAAGGCATTACCATATTAAAGTTATTTAAATAAAAAAGACTTTCGATGTTTACTCTCCGTTAAAGTAACTAAAATTAAACTTAAAGCAAAAATAAGCAGGTGCACTTATTTTTTCGACCATATGTGTATATTTCGGACTTTACTCTATCTTTGAAACGAGTTTCTAAACATAAATATTTGAAATTGTTAATTCTTTTGGTTGGAATTCTACAATAATATCAGCGTTATTTGCACATACCTATATCTGAAAGCGTTCTGCTATTGAAATCGGTTATATAAACAAATAACTGATGTTCAGCATTTATTTATCAAACAGTTTCTTGTCTATGTAGGCATGCGTACAGATATATTCCGCTCAATTTTATTATTATTTTTTATCATCGTTTACCAATACTCAATACAGTTGCTGCCATACCTGTATTCAATAAATATATTTTTCATTTAATTCATAAAATGCCTTCAAACAAAGTTCTGCTAATCTCCATGGAAATATCTACAACACGCCTTCATTATGGTTGTAAAATATTACAGATTTTTAAGACTCATATCACACACCCGCACACTCTGTCGTAGGATGTTCATTTCCGCTTCCGCTTTACTACTGTACACCTAAGAATACATGTGTATTAGTATAATTGTTTTTTTCCGGAATTTCATTTGCATAATTCCCCATTTCCCCCAATGTTATTGCTGTTGCTGTCACCAATCTGTGATGCTAAAACTTTTCATTTTGTGCTTAATTTAAGAACATTTTATGTATGATTGTTTGATGTAATCTAAGACAAGTACGCAATCACACTTCAAGCTTTCGTTCAGTGTGGAAGGGAGGGGGATTGGGATGGGGCAAGCTGTTACACACATAGATGGTGGTGAAGGGAATTTATAGTTACTAAATATATTGTTTATGTATACACAAATTGTATTAATTTCATTCCTGTAGCCTGAGTCTGGTAAGCAAAACATTTACAAAAATCGGGGTGAACAGTGGGTGAATTCGGCCGATATTGAATCGAAGTGAATTGTGGAGCTACTTAGATCGTGGTCACGATATTATCTATGTACAATATTATAGCATTATTGACTATCTGACCGATTATTGTCTGGAGGATATGACTACATCTTGATTCTGGAAAATAAGGTGTACTCGTACATTCCGGTTAAAACATAACATTTCCAGAAGTTCGATTTTTTTTTTTGTTAAGATAATAAATCTGGTGCTATTGCATAACTTAAATCGCTAGAATTAAAATTAAAAAATTGCTGCCCATGTTTTCTTTCCATTTGTAATTCAAAACTCATATTTTTAGGGATAAAAACAAGTTGAAATGGGAAAAATGTTACCAATTTTTCAATTTGTTTGCGTTTTCTCAACCTGCAGATATATTCTGTTGAAAGAATACATTTTTATAATATTCATGCTTTTGGGGCGTAAAATAGAGACAAGGGACACGAAAATGTGACAATAAAATATATATATATATAAATATAATATATATATATAAATATAAATATATTTAAATTTGGCGCCATTCGAAATGTCATTGTTTGACATTTGAACAACTGTTATTGTTTGCTAGTAGAAGGTATGAGATTAGTAAAAATGGAGCCCTACACAAAAGAACAACGCATTCTCATTGTGAAATTGTTTTACCAAAATGGTGAAAGTTTTGCGTCTACAGTTCGCAAATTGTGATCAATTTAGGGTCACAATAATGCTCCAAAAGAATCAACTGTAAAGAGAGTAATGGATAAATTTTCCAAAACTGAGCCTGTTAGTGATGTAAAGACAACAACGCGCCTTCGACTAGGTCGATCGACCGAAAATGTCGCAGCTGTACGTGATGATGTCGCTCAAACTCCATCCACCTCAATTCGACATCGAAGTCAGCAATTTGGTGTCTCCAAATCCACTATGCAGCGAATTTTGACCGAAGGTTTGCATCTTCATGCATACAAAGTTCAATTGACTCAGGAATTGAAGCCAGCTGACCATGGACAGCGAAGGGAGTTCGTTAATTGCGTATTGGAGAGACAACATGAAAATGCAGATTTTGTCGATCAAATCATCTTCAGTGACGAGGCCCATTTCCATCTTGATGGCTTCGTCAATAGGCAGAATTGCCGCATTTGGGGTGAGGAAACTCCTCGAGTGATCCACGAGAAGCAAATTCATCCTCAACGTGTCACTGTGTGGTGTGGATTTTGGGCTGGAGGAATCATTGGACCTTTTTTTTATGAAAATGAGGCATGTCAAGCGCAAACAGTCAATGGTGTTCGGTATCGTGAAATAATAACCAGTTTTTTCGTGCCTAGAATTGAAGAAATGAATATGGAGGGCATGTGATTTCAACAAGACGGCGCCACATGTCATACAGCCAGAGAAACAATTCAATTTCTGCATCAGTCATTTCAATCTTGCGTTCTTGTTGGAACACCCTTTATAGTTAAAGGGTGTCAATTCCGCTCACACTGTCGGTATGCGTTAAAAATAAATTTTACGAAATGAAGAAGGGAACAAAGCTTATTAAGGCAAAAGTTTGAATTTAAAGCCACCACATTTTGTATTGTCATGTGAAATTAGATGCACTGCAAAAGGAATGCATCTAAACTAAATTTTACGAAATTTGTACTTGAACAAAACGGATAAGATAGAACCAAACAGTTGCCATTAACCAACGCAAAAGTCTGAATCAAAAGTAGCCAAAGAAGTTGCGATAAAAAGAGATGTAGCGAATTTTGTACTGGTATGTGCAAATGAATGCACTTTCATTACAGCCGCTTTATAAAAACAATTTTTTAGAATTCATAAATAAGTTAGACAAGGCTCATGAATCATGAATTTATAGAGATTTTTGGATATTCGTCATTTCGGGAAATAAAACTGAAAATGAAGAAGCAAAACATATTAATTACCACGATCCATAAAACACGATCCTAACAAATATTTGAAGCCATAATTACTAAATTGTGTTTATTTATACCTCTTACACAGTCGTTGCATTTTAAGAGGGAATCTTTTGAAAATCTTGCTTTTGGTGGAGAAAGAGGGAGCTTCATGAAAGAACGAATTCGCTTCATACATTGATTTGGTTTTTACCTGAGCCAAACAACCAGCCTACCAATGAAAACGCAAGGAATCAGATATTTTGATTCGAGAAACTGAGATGAAAATATAGTTTTATGTATTTCGTTTTTTAATATGAATCTGAACTAAAATTATATGCAGAGGTATAAGACTGAAGCCATCCTGTAAATGATGATAAAAATGCTTCAAATAATTTACTTTCTGAATTTACATTACTAATCTCTCAGAAATTTTCGCAGCAACTTAAAATTTTGTATTTGTTTTTATGAATTGAGAATTTGCAAATGAAACACAAACAAACCATTCCATAAACTTAATCGAAGTCAAAATTATTTGCAATTTCGTTTCGGGTGTATGAATCAAAATCACAATTGTTTGTTATTTCGTTTTGGATATATGAAACAGGCACACAGTTCAATAGTCTTCAGTTCGGTTGTCGGAATCAGAATAAAAATGTTGTAGATGTTTGATATAGATTTTAGAACCTGAAAGTATTCAAAATTAGTTTTGCAAATAATCATATCATAGAATTGAATAGAATTATAGGAGTTCACTCATTCACTCGACAGGTTCACATTCATATAGTTAGGATTGTAAATTGTCGTTAACCCGTAAGTGAAAGTTATTCTTTAAAATTGAAATTTTGAGAATTAAAACAGTGGAAAAATTGGCCTAGAACAAACGGCCGACATAGAAGTTAGCAAAATTATGGTGTATATTATTCGTACACCATAGTTAAGGGTCCAAAAGAGTTTGCCAATTTATCTTTCCTAGAGGATGTACATTGATGTACTTGGCAAACTTCGAACATTTGAGCAGTCTACAATTGTAGTAAAAAGCAAAAGCAGTCAAAAATACTAGTAAAAGGTTGTCAAACTTACAAACTTATCTTTCTTTGAGTCTTGGTCTCACTGAAATGCTTGACTATGTTCGAATATTTCAGTAGTCAACAATTCTAGTAAAATCTTCTCAAAACGGCGTACAGAATTTCTATTGAACAGTGTAGCCAGTTGACTAAGCTTAAGAAGTGAACTCACTGAACGTAAGCTGTTGTTCCATACCCATCCTTAGAATGTAAAGGAATTTGCTTTTAGTCTCAGCTGTTCCGGCCCTGATGACTCAAAACAAGCTCGAACAGCGCAAAAAAATCAGAGGCATGAAAATCGTTGGAGTAAGAAGAAACATAAGGAGTTTTGTATGGTGCTGGAATCGCTAATTAACTGTAAGTATTAAAAATTTGTGAAATTTTTGGAAATATCCACTATCGAAACTTTAAACTCAATTATCTCAAAACTACTTTTTTCAGCCTGGTCTTGTCAAAAAAATTATTCCGAACCGAACCGTCTGAAATTTTAATATGTTGTCCACAACATCAATAGCTATCGTCCTTACTAAAATCATTTTACTATTTAATTTATTTTTTTTTTTTTTTTTTTTTTTATTATTAAAAAACAGATTTTTAGAGTGTCAAATTCAAAACCGCGCCATTATGTCATTTTTTTTTTTAATTCCAGCACAGGACAAAATAGGCAACACCGTCCAGGTCCAATCTTTCGCGAGGGTCAATTTCAACGCCATTTTCAACATTATTAAAATTAAAAAAAAAAATTCATTTTTGTATGTAAAAGAAGTTAAATAAAAACCCTAAAAAAATTAAACATCGTTTTTAAACATCGTTTTTTTTTATTATAAAGAAATTCCTGAAAATACCATAAATGTTTGAGCTCTAGACCACCGTTACCCCCTTAGTAATCAATAAACGGACATTTTTGGTATTTTCCATAGAAAAAAAAATTTGATGAAGGAATCTGAAAGAGAACATATTTGTGATAAACTCTTCCATGACGTATTATGGCTTTTTATCTACCTGTCTTTGCTTTCATGAAATAAATATTTTATCTACATTTTTATTTAAAATGTTACTACATGCCCCACTGTGCACTGTTGCTACCACAAACGTCTCATGCTTACTCTTGTATTTGGGTGAAACGTTAGCCCAAAAGTGATGGGCCGAGATTGTAGGAATTGAAGATAAGACACAGCAGTGCGCCACTGAGGAGCTCATGGAATTTGAGTTTGCGGCGCATAAACATCTTCGCCTAACGCTGCTTTTATTCTTGTATATCCTATTTATTAACATAATTCAGTCACACATACAGCTAGCCATACATAGTAATTGCATACACTCTTACCACATTTTATAAGCCATAACACACACAACACCCTTAAAAGCTTGCAAATACGGTTTACAATTACAAACAACACACGCTTACGGTTAGTGCTATTTGTTGTGGTAAATCGTGTGTTTGGTTGGCGACAGATTTCATCTGCTGACATTGGTGAACCTGTGTATGCGTATGTGTATGAGTGTGTGTATACATTTGCTGATCTGTCCTTTCATTCTGATGCGGCCTTAATAAGCACTAAAAGTATAATAAGCATATCAAACAAAAGGTTATAATACACTAGCCGACCTAAAAAAAAGAAGACACAAAAATGTTGGGAAAATTATTTTTTTATTTTTCAACATAATCTCCTTTTAGCTCGATACACTTTTTCCAGCGATATTCAAAAGCTGCTATACCCTGTTTATAGTAAAAATTGTAAGAACACCTAAATATAGCCATTAACCGCAGACTCCTCCTCTTCATTGTTGGCAAATCTTTTATCACCCAAACATTTTTTCAAGTTTGGAAATAGAAAATGGTCCGAAGGAGCTAAATCCAGCAAACAAGATGCGTGATGAATATTAATATTGGTCATCACAATAGTAGATGTGTGAACTGGGGAATTGTCTTGATGAAACAACACTTCTTTTTTCGCCAAATGCGGTCTCCTTTCTATAATTTCATCACCTATAGGCTGCAAAGGATTAGCATTGATGGTTCCCCTTTCAGAAGATAATCCAAAAATAAGAAGATAATAAAAATAATCCCATAAACATCCCAAAATACACGCGCCTTAACCTTGCCCGCAGATGGACGGTCCCATTCGCCTTCTTTGGACACGATTCTCCTATTCTAATCCACTACTTTGACAGTTTCTTTGTCTCAGGTTTGAAGTATTGGACGTTTGTCTCATCCATGGTTATAAATCGATGCAAAAAGCCGGCTTTATTGCGTTGAAACATCTCCAACACTCTACAAAAACATCTTCATGACGCTGTTTTCGCTCTATTGAAAGCAATCGCGGCATCCATTTTGTACATAGCTTTTTCTTCTTCAAACCTTCAGTCAGTATACAATGTCTAGCACTTTCTAAAATGCCTATCACTTCAGCTACCTCACGCACCTTCAGCCAACGATCATCCGGTAACATTTTGAGGATTTTCTTAATGGTGTCTGAAGTGAACACTTCGTCTTGGCAGCTTCTACAGCCTCGTTTAAACTGTGCTACCCAATATTTGACAGTCGTGAACGAAAGCACAGACACCCGCAGAGTAGAATCTAGCTCGACTTTAATATTAATTGGACTGAGACCTTTCAAATGGAAATGTTGAGTTACATAGCGGTGACTAATTTTTTCCATGTTTACCAATTCTCTGAAATCGTGTGCTGCTGATGGCACAAAAATATACTGAATAACTTGGCATTTTTTATAGGATTGCCACTTTTTAACAAAAAAATTGTTTTTATACGACTGGCACCATCTTTACGCCCTGTTGACTAGTTTTGCGACCGCCCTCGTACATGTTTTCTACACAAATATTGCCAATATTTGCGGCTGTCTGCCTGCTATTATTGTGGCTGTCTCAAACAGCGCTATGTCTGCAAGTAACGTATTTTTAATAAATGTTAAACAATTAATATTTCCAATTTGCTTTTATTTAATTATTTACAAGAAAACTAATTATTAATAAACACACAAATGCGAAAAAAAAATTACACCGATAACAAAATATCGTATAAAACATAAAAACCGAATAAAATTGCTTTTGCTCCTGATACCCTGTCATTAGTTGTTATATATCTGGCATTAATTTTTGTAATTAAAATATGCATACTTCGTGCTGGCACGGGTTCGTTTATGTGTGTGCGGTAAAAACCACATAATTAATACCACAACATTAAACCGGTTTTATATTGAGTAGGCGTTTGTATGTGGCTTTCTTGCCATGGAATGCTTTACTGCGCCACGTAGTGCAATTTATTACCGAGAATGTGTGTAGAAATATATTTTTAAGATATTCGAGCATAATTTATACTACAGACGATAATGATAGGTGTGTGGAAATTAAAAATCTACAGACTGGACAACTTAATCCCCTCAAAATTCGCGGAATATTTGTACCTTTAACCAAAGAAATGATGGTAAACAAATTTTTTTAAGTGACATTTTTTGGGATAATTCGTATTCTCTCAAAAGATTGGAAATATACTGCCGATGTACTGAAGATTTCCTTTATAGGCAAAATAAGGTAGATTAGTAAATGCTAAAAGTTGCCATGGTTATGTTTTCGAACAAGAAAATACAGCACACAGGGAGATAACAGCTTTCACGAAGTGTTGTAATCTGGTTAAGACAATGCCCATTCAGGCAAGAAATCACTATAAGTGATAACGCTTGACTTTCTGACTTTTCTAACAGTTCTGTTGAATGTTAAAGCGTTAATTTGCTCGGTAAATTTAAACACCACAAATTGCAGCGATCAAAATGAATTAGAATGAGAAAGTAATAATATAAATAACATTTACACAAATTGTATTAATGTAAAGGGATATAATATTTATATATATACATATAATATATATTAGAGCGCAACTTAATTCCCGCTGTTTGCCAATAGATGGTGCAAGCTGTAAGAGCTTGTCAATTCTGTTATAACCAAATGATACAAGCCAGGCTTAGGTATACGGTGAAAATACTGCCTCGATACAATTGTGATTTTCTTTTGACGTTATATTTTTTCGGTTGCGTGAATATGTATGATTTCGTGCCAAATAATCGTCATATGCGGGAAATACTGAATTTCTTCTTTCGAAGAAAACGCCGGTTGAAGCTCATCGAGAGCTTCAAAACGTATACGGAGATGCTGCTTTAAATGAAACAACGTGTCAAGATTGGTTCCGTCGCTTTAAAGACGGTGATTTTGATGTTGACGACCGTTCGCGAGAAGGAAGACGAAAAACCTTCGAAGACATTGAATTGACGGCATTGCTTGATGGGGATGGGACGTGTCAAAAGCAGGTAGAGCTTTATTCAGTATTAGAAGTTACCCACCAAGCCATTTCTAAGCGATTGCATGTGTTGGGAATGATTAAAAAGCAATGAACTTTTGGTCCTTATGAATTGAAGCCAATGGACGTCGAGCGTCGTTTGTTCGCCAGTGAACAACTGATTCAGCCCCAAAAAAGGAAGGGTTTTCATCATCGTATTGTAATGGGTGATGAAAAATGGACCCACTACAGCAATCGTAAGAGAAGAAAGTCATGGGGGCCGCCCGGTCATGCTTCTACGTCGTCGCCTGGGCCGAAGGTTTTGCTGCATATTTGGTTTTATTTATTGCGAGCTGTTGAAACCAAGCGAAACCATTACCGGGATCGGTATCGACTTCAATTAATGTGATTAAACCGAGATGGTTTTATTTATTGCAAGCTGTTGAAACCAAGCGAAACCATCACTGGGACCGGTATTGACTTCAACTAATGCGATTAAACCGAGTTCTGTACGAGAAACGCCCACAATACGCGGAGAGGCACGAGAAGTGATTCTTCAGCATGGCAATACTCCGTCTCACGTGGCCAAGCCCGTTAAAGCCTACCTGGAAACGCTGAAATGGGAAGCCTTACCCCGTCTTCCATATTCTCCAAATACGGCGCCGTCCGACTATCACTTGTTCCGTTCGATGGCACACGGACTGGCTGACCAACAATAGCACTCCTATGAGGACATGAAGGAATGGCTAGATTCAGGATAGCCTCAAAAGATGAATAGTTTTCGAGCTTTGCCAGAAAAATGAGAATAAATAGTAGCTTTCAATAGGCAATACATACATACATATATATACTGTACACTTTTCACTTTGACAGATGACGTTTGGACGCCATTACCAACCAGTACTGCCAACCTTAAAAATTTAAATCTTACAAAATCAACCTGTATTTAGTATAGATCATCGTTAATAACTGCAAATTAATCACTTTCCGGTCATTGGTTGTTGACTGGTACGCAAGGAGATTGCACAAAATATTGTTGTTTCCTTTGTCTGTGGGATAGTCGCACTACGTCATCTTTACGTCAGAACAGAGTGGCCAAAAAGAACTGAACATTCAATAGGAAAACGAAACATTTCAAATAAACCTAAAAGAACTGGGTATTTATCAGGAAAAGAAAACACTTAGAATAAACCAATAATTGATCCAAATGACGTTCTTTTAAGAACTTTGTCATGGCTCTGGACAAAGATTGTCCAGCATTTAAATATTTGTTAGAGGTTTTTCCTAAAATTTCATATGCTGAATTCAAAGAAGGCATATTTGTTGGCCCTCAGATCAGGAAGCTATTGAATGATAAAAATTTTTCACAATGTTTATTGGAGAAAGAATATGCAGTCTGGAAATCTTTCTAGAACATCCTGAACAGTTTTCTTGGAAACAATGAAAGTGCAAACTACAGAAAAATTGTTGCTGAATTATTAAAAAATTATCACGAATTAGGGCACAAATGTCACTCACTTTCTTTATTCGCATTTAGATTTTTTTAACTGAAAACCTAGTTGCGAACAAGGAGAGTGCGTTCACCAAGATTTATTGAAAATTGAAAGAAAAGATCATTGGGACAAAAGCGTGCTGGGAGACTATTGCTGGACTCTAATACGTGAAACCGAACCAACAAAATACAAACGACGTTCTAATAATGTAATTCTCTTTTGAATTGATTTCTCATTGATTTTTAAATAAACTAATGATTTTTTGTGTAAAAAACTAATAAAAACATTTTTTTCTGTATCCCGTAAACCTGACGTGATAAAGAAAACCCATCCCAATTACAGATTCGAATTTGCCCTAGGAAAGATATTTGATTGCTTTAGTTCAAAACCTTGTCGACTAGTGTAATTTTATATACGTTCCATGAAATAAAAAACTTCAGACATGGCATATTCGTCACAAAAATACAAAATAACCGCAGCCCTGTTATTACAGACATCTTTTCGGATCTCAAGAAAACTGATACATTTCATTAATAATAACTTTCAATACAACAAATAAATCACAATTAATAGAATTGGAAACGTGTTCATACTACTTCGATTATATCCTTACTATGTGTAAAAAATTATTTTTTTTTTTAATTAATTTTCAAGTAACTTACACTAATCCCATGCGCTTAATACCCCGTATTTAACCCAATTTCTTTATAAAGGCATTTTAATTAAATTGTTTTTTTTTTCATCATATCTTTTTGTTTCCACTTTAGCCATTATATTCTTCATACAATTAAAGTGACAATTACGCACACAGCAAAGTGAAGTGAATTGAATCCAACCACCGCTGCTACCACCACCGCCACCATCACCACAGAGAGACAGATGATATGCGGCTGGTAGTCGCAACTCGTATCTGTGAGTCTGCATAATTAAATACAATATTTTATTATATTCCGTGTTTGCCTATATTAATTCCATAATAATCCTCTTGTAAAATCCTATTTTAAATTGACAATAACATTTAAAACAAAATTCGCGCGGAAATATCATCATAAACAACATGAAAATGCACAGGGACTTAATTAAATAACAGCTGACACCGACAAACGGAAATATGACAAAATCTCTGTGTAAATAGTTATTAAACAAGTGAAAATGCTAAAGGTCTGCGTGTAGAGTTTAAAGGCAGATAACGAAATGTTGGGCGTTTTGTTTGACAAGTGTGCGACGGAGTGTAGGGGAATATTATTATGATATACTGCAACGCAAGAATATAGAATGTTTATATATAGAATTAAATAGATTTTAGGATATCAATGTAAAAGAACATGTTCATGAGAACGTTTGTTTAACACATTTTTTTAAGATTTTTATTCATTATTCGATTCCACGATTATTATAAGTCCTTAAGTATTTTTTATGATGTAATTTATTACTCGAAATCATGTGAATTTGATTATAGCAAACGAAACAGATAACAATTTAAAATTCATTACATTTGCATTAATGCTCCGTCATGGAAATTGACGGACGAATTGAAGGAGAAGCGGAGAAGATCGAAACATTTGGATTTTTTTTTTCTACCGCCGGCGTATAATAGATGAGATATGTCTATTTCATTTACCACATAAGAAGAAGAAGAAGAAGATATTTGCATTATCAATGTCTTTACCCAGCAGAAAAAGACGATGTCTAAAAGTTCCATTAACAATGATAGTGAAAATTTGGACAATCACCGATGATCATTTCAGTGCACTTTTACTAGATTTGAGAAACCCTTGAAGACCTTATAATTTTTATGAAACTGCAAAAGGGTTATTTTCGGAACAAATTTTCCCTAAGAGAAGTTTTATGACCTGAAGATAAATATAAAAACATTTATGTTTAGAAGAACAAGCTATAAAATGATAGTGGGTGGGTCCACAACATTAATCAAAACACTTTCAACATTTGTCGGCTCTTTAATATTTAATATTAATATTTAATATTGTTCTGACTCTGAGGACCGAAAACTAACATCAGTTTGTGTAATTCATTGGGCGTCCCATTCACATTCATCCACAGGGCGTTCCAACAAGAACGCAAAATTTAAATGACTGATGCAGCAATTGAATTGTTTCTCTGGCTGTATGACATGTGGCGCCGTCTTGTTGAAACCACATGCCCTCCACATTCATTTCTTCAATTCTAGCCACGAAAAAACTGGTTATCATTTCACCATACCGAACACCATTGACTGTTTGCCCTTGGTATGCCTTATTTTCATAAAAAAGGTCCAACGATTCCTCCAGCCCAAAATCCACACCACACAGTGACACGTTGAGGATGCATTTGCTTCTCGTGAACACTCGAGCATTTTCCTCACCCCAAATGCGACAATTCTGACTATTGACGAAGCCATCAAGATGGAAATGGGCCTCGTCACTGAAGATGATTTTATAGGCAAAATCAGCATTTTCCTGTTGTCTCCCCAATACCCAATTAACGAACTCCCTTCGCTGTCCAGGGTCAGCTGGCTTCAATTCCTGAGTCAATTGAACTTTGTATGCATGAAGATGCAAATCTTTGGTCAAAATTCGCTGCATAGTGGATTTGGAGACACCAACTTGCTGAGATCGGTGTCGAATTGAGGTGGATGGAGCTAGAGTGACATCATCACGTACAACTGCGACATTTTCGGTCGATCGACCTGGGCGAATGCGCGTTGTTGTCTTTACATCACTAACAGACCCAGTTTTGGCAAATTTATCCATTAATCTCTTTACAGTTGGCTCTTTTGGAGCATTATTGTGACCTTAATTTATCGCAATTTGCGAACTGCAGCCGCAAAACTTTTACCATTTTGGTAAAACAATTTCACGATGAGAATGCGTTGTTCATTCGTGTAGCTCTCCATTTTTACTAACCTCGTACCTTCTACTAGCAAACAATAACAATTGTTCAAATGTCAAACAATGACACTTCGAATGGCGGCAAATTTAAATCTTGTTGGGACGCCCTTTACAAGATCTGAGAAGCCATTGAAGGCGTTATGATTTTTATGAAAATGCACAAAGTTTATTTTTGTAAGCATTTACTGAGTAGTGTTTAGTTGATTCTTTGTTGTATTTCAGAATCGTATTAGAATTTTACAGAAGTGCCCAATTTTTTTTCTTTTTTTTTTGCGTTTACAAGTAATATCAGTATTTTAAAGCGATTCTATTCAGTATATCATATCCAATGCAAAATGCATTTTACTATGAAATAAGTTTCAAAACAGCTTTAAAATTTTATTCTTATATCGTTTTTCCTAATAAGCGGAATATACATATAGACTCATGTAGCTTTCCGTAGAAGCTATGAAAATGTTATTCTTATGGAACGACTTCCTAACTTCCTTCCAAGGTAGCTGTGCCTTTTTCAACATCATTGTAACTTTCGGTACATGTAACATCACGTTAAATTTCGGTAAAGGTCGAAATACGCATTCATTCAGCTTGCTTTCGATATAATCCATCTTTAATTATTTATCTCGAAACTGAATGATGAAACTAACATTGTATAAATTTAATGATAGACGAATAAAATTAAAAAGAAGGCAATTCATCAATACACCTTATAAGGCAAAGAGAAGAAGTCATACAAAATTCAAAATTAGTTTGCTGTAAAAATATATACCTAAAAAACATTTATTTACTGTAGCCGAATTCGCCACTATTTCAAAATTCCGTAGCTTGGATCTGTTTTCGCCAGTTTCTTATTTCGAAAAACTATTATAGTTTATGCGGTTTTACAGGGCAGTTTGTCTTTATTTCTTTTGCGAAAACTTGCTTTCCACACCTGTTTATATAATAAAATTTTCGAGATACTTCAAAATATTCATATTTGCCAATCTAAAAAGGGGAATTAATATTTGAAAACCGATATATTCAATTCTGAATTAAGCTTTATGCCACATTAATTATAATTTAATATTTTAGCATACGAAAAATTGAACATGAAAATTAAAGAAATTTATTCGAAAAAAGAAATGAATATCTATATTGCAACCACATATAATCAGTACAACAAAAACAAGATAAATAACGATAGTTTTAGAGAAAATGTTCAAATTTTTTATATATTTAGTATATTGTTTTTTTTTTTCTATTTTTTTTTTTTTTGATATAAAAAAATTTGTATTATTAATACCAATAAAGGACACTCCCGAAAGTTCTGTTTCGTTTGCATTTTGGTATTTTAAATTTATAAATTTGTTTTTAACTCACATTGCTAATAGCCGCAAGATATTGTATCAATTATATACTTTCTATCTACAATCTTCATATGCCTTTCTATATCTTTTTGGATATAATTTTAGAAATAGTCAAAGCTTCGATAACATGAAGAAATGACCAATAAGGATAACTTAAGTTTAAGAAAGATAGCAGCTAAACTTTCTGTGTTTTATGAGTTATCATTTTACAGGATAGCTTGGGTATGAAACGCGTTGTCTCTTCACTAATTCTTTACAAACTAAATCGACACAATGCAAACAAATGTTGACTAAGCTAATATTGTAATCTTGCCAAAAAGTTGAAGGATTTGAAAGAGCAAATTCCTCAATAAAGGGCCAAATTTTTTGAAAACACAAATAATGGTCTTAATATCATAATATACCACCCCCCATTTCTAGTCAATAACAGACAAAAATAGGAAAGAAGAGAATTCGCGACAAAAACTTAAGCCATTTCAGAAAATGCTTTTGAAACCCCTTTGATTATGGAATAATCCGCTGGAGGGGCGAAAATACGATACAAAAAATTCCTATGAATAACCAACTTCTGCATTTTGTTGATCATTTATGGTTAAATGTATCGCTGTTGTCTTCATATAACTGCGATCTCGTTCCTCTAACAATCTTTCTTGCCTTTATTTGAAAAAAAGCGTGTTTTAAAGTGTTTTTTTCCTTTCAAGTTTATTTTCCTAGAGCTTGTTGAAGACGAGAATAGTTTCCTTTAAATCATTGTCCGTTCTTTAAATCATTTTTCGAAATAAATTATAAAAAGTTTATCAAAAAAGTCGAATGCTCTGTAAATTTATTGCGATTATTCTTGAATATCATTCAAGTCTATACTAGAAAGATTATTTTTTGTTATCTTGCAAAACAATATCACCAAATCTGCACTAAAGTAGATTAGTCCTGAACTACTGTATTCCATAAACATATTGTAGAACAAATCCTACTCGAATCCTTCAGCATTTACTTGCGTAAAAGGCTGTGTAAATAAATGGCTTATCCATTTTTCGGTTTCAAAAATAAAGTTAAATAAAACACACATAAAGCTGTGATTTTGATGAGACTTCTAATTTATTATAATGCTTGGCATTATGTACGAAATAAAGGGTGTTCCAACAATAACGCAAGATTTAAATTTGGCGCCATTCGAAGTGTCATTGTGTGACAATTGAACAATTGTTATTGTTCGCTAGTAGAGGGTACGAGGTTAGTAAAAATGGAACGCTACATGAATGAACAACGCATTCTCATTGTGAAATTGTTTTACCAAAATGGTGAAAGTTTTGAGGCTACAATTCGAAAATTGCGATCAATGTGGGGTCACAGTAATGCTCCAAAAGAGTCAACTGTAAAGAGATTAATGGATAAATTTGCCAAAACTGGGTCTGCTAGTGATGTAACGACAACAACGCGCCTTCGACCAGGTCGATCGGCCGAAAATGTCGCAGTTGTACGTGATGATGTCGCTCAAACTCCATCCACCTCAATTCAACACCGAGTTTAGCAAATTGGTGTCTCCAAATCCACTATGTAGCGAATTTTGACGAAAGATTTGCATCTTCATGCATACAAAGTTCAATTGGCTCAGGAACTGAAGCCAGCTGACCATGGGCAGCGAAGGGAGTTCGTTAATTGGGTATTGGAGAGACAACATGAAAATACTGATTTTGCCGATAAAATCATCTTCAGTGACGAGGCCCATTTCCATTTCGATGGCTTCGTCAATAGACAGAATTGTCGCATTCGGGGTGAGAAAAATCCTCGAGTGATTCACGAGAAGCAAATGCATCCTCAACGTGTCACTGTATGGTGTAGATTTTGGGCTGAAGGAATCATTGGACCTTTTTTTATGTAAATGAAGCATGTCAAGCGCAAACAGTCAATGGTGTTCGATATTGTGAAATGATAACCAGTTTTTTCGTGTCTAGAATTGAAGAAATGAATGTGGAGGACATGTGGTTTCAACAAGACGGCGCCATATGTCATACAGCCAGAGGAACAATTCAATTGCTGCATCAGTCATTTACAGCTTGCGTTCTTGTTGGGACACCCTTTACGATGTTATTTAAATGACTGGCTCTGGATTGGTTGCAGCAGTGGATCCTTTTGAAGTAATTGTCGAACTATTTTTTTTGCACATTTCGGGTGGTATCTCGGCGATAACTTGACTAATGTTGGTTTCCAAATTCCTCAACGTTTGGAGATTATCCACGTTAGCACGGACTTTGAGGTAGCCCTGAAAAAAGAAGTCTAACGGGGTCAATTTGCATGATCATGGCGGCCAATTGACTTCGGCAAAGCGTAAAATTTCTCTTTCTGGGAACTACCCATGCAATAAAGAAAAATTCGGCTGTGTTGTGTATCTCGTGTCGTGTATCTCGTCTGCTTGAAACCACGTATCGTCCAGTTCATGATCTTCAATTGAGGCCCAAAAATGGTCGGTTACCATACGACTATAGAACTCTGAATTGACGGCAAAGCTTCCTCCAACATCAATTTCGGAAAAATACGGCCCAATTACACCTCTACACCATAAGGCGCACCAAACAGTCACTTTTTAAATGTAATGGCTTTTCATAACCACTTCTGGGTTCTCCGGGCCCCATACGCGACAATTTTGCTTGTTGCCTTAACCACCGAGTGAAAAATAAGAAATAAGTACGGAACTTGGAAAATCTAAAGTATGGACTGTTAAAAGAAACGGCTAATCTGTAGCCTGATCAAGTATAATTTAAATCTGCTGGCACCCACTTGGCCAACATTATAAGAAAGAAATTTATAGGTGCAAGTAAATGTTAGTGACAAACAGAAACAAATTTTTGTATTTATAAAAATTGTATAATATCTGAAATTCGGGGAAATTCTTCCGCTGCCTAGTAGACGACAAAAGACAAAGTTGCAATTTCAGATGATATATAAGTGATTACTTTTGTGCCACCCTGTAGAAGTGTCAAATAAAATTTTCTCTCTTTATTTTCTATTTACAATCTAAATTCCCCACCGTCTTCTGTAGGGCATTTACAAATCTTTAATAAAACAACATTGTTGGCAATAATTGAAATAGGAAAAGTTGCCAACCGAAATGAGTACGGAAAAAAGCTAAAACTGAAGAGTCAAACTATAAAAACAAACATATGAATCTAATTAAATATATGTCACAACATAAAATCTAATAAAAATAACAACAGGAGTGTGGCGGCGCTAAAAAAAGGAAAACAAAACGACACAAATGGAGGAAGAACGATAAACGAAATAAAATCAAACAAAACGAAACGAACCGACAGGGAGGATATACACATACAATCACATTAAAAAGGATATGTAAACGTACCTAGTATTAAAATTGTTGCAGTTATTGCTACAGTTTATGCTGCTGCTGCTGTTGTTGTTGTTGTTGTTGATGATGGTGTCCTTTATTTAGTGATGGCTTCAGTTGAAAATATAACAACATCGTGACATATTTTTAATCCATTTTGAAGCAAAAACGACAGTTCAGGATTTTATTTTGTTTATATTTCACACCAACTGTAGAGGGTGCAGGAGACGAGGGGTGCGAAAACAAGGCCGACATGTAAAAATAAATGCAATTGTTGTTTTTGATGTTATTTAAATTTATGATGATGTTTATTTTTCCAAAGAATTTTTTCTCTATAGCATTATCTCACAATGGGTGATCGTAGTAGAGTTATTTTATTCACTTTAATTTATTGTTATTGTTGCAAACACTTTTAATTGAACATATTTATGCTTATTTGTGTCACAGTTGTTTATTTGTTTGTTGTGATATTACGAGGCTTAATATATATATTTTTTTCACATTTCAATATTGAAATACTATTTATATTCTCTATTACAATGTGGGGTGTTGCGACACTGTATTGTGTTTTGGAGTTTTTGACTTTTAGTTTGTTTCTCCACAAGTTGATTGTAATTTTAAACGAGCATAAATTGAATTTACATGTTATTTTTATTTATTGCAATTATTGTATGAAGTGTTATAAAATTTATTTTTTTTGTTTTTTTTTTTTTTTTGTTGCTGTAGCACTCACTCGTTATTTAATTTCATGTTTTTTGATGTTGAAACATTTCTTTTTTTATTGCATTTTCATAATTGGAATTCACTTTGCATTGATGCGTTTTCTTCATTAACAGTTTGCATAAATTTGAATGTAGAAAAATGACAAATTTTGTTTAGAATAGAACAAATTTAATTGTATGTATTTAGGTTTTTAGCAAACTTTTTGTATAGTTTTCTGTTTAATCACGGTTTTTGTCATTGAACATTTGTGGGTCACGTATTATGATGTACGCATTTAGAACTTCAATTTTTTATACAAAAAAAAATTCGGTTTGTTCATTTGTTGAAAAATATTGTAGGAAATTATATTAGACTCCAATCACAGCAAAGTTTTTTTTTTTTTTTTTTTAATCGCCAATTAGATAATTTTGCCACCTCTTTAGTGTTATTGTCAAAAGAGGGATTTTAGTTTATTATCCTTCTTTTCACCTCACCGTAGGCATTTTCATTGCATTCGTTTAATTTATTCACTTTTAAACAGTAAAAAGATTTCACTTCAAATTTTAACATATAAATATTTTTTCGTTTAAAATTCAAATTCAAAATTAAGCAATTACAAATATTGCTTGGTTTCCATTAAACAGTTGTGAGATTTAAATTATGCAAATTATTGTTATCATTTTTCTTCAATATAATTAAAATATTTTTCTGTTTTTTTTTTATTACTTATTTATTTTATTTATTTTTTTTTCATGTAATTCGTTTGGTATGACCATATGCTGGTTTTGCCGTATACCTCCTTTTGAAGTTGCACAATTTTTTTTTTTTTTTTTTTTTGGTTTCAATTTCTGTTTATTTCTATAATTTCATTTATTATTTTGTTATTAACTCCAATTAATTATTTAAAGTAGTTGTTACATTCTAAAGCAAAAAGGAAAAAATAGAGGCGATTAAATTGTAAATAGATACGAAATTGCATTTAATAACATATCAAAATATCTATTTCATTCAGTCTGCATAAATGTAAAATGTTGTTGCATATGAAGTTAATAAAATTCGTGTACTGTGCAAAGAACTGCCATCATCACCACCATCACCAAAATCTGATGTTCAGGACGAATTGTTATAAATTTTTCAAATTCAAAACATTTTAATCAAATTTCAAATAAACTTCCAAATTGGATTAGAAACATTTTTAAACACATCCATAACAGGAACTAATAATATTTTACGATATCCCCCACACAATATTTTACGATATATCGGCACACACTTTTCTTCATGCTCAACAGAGCACTCCGAAAAAATATTGGGAGCAACAATGCAAAAATAAATGAATTCCTAAGCTCAAAACATGATCAGCCGGATTTGACAAAAAATCTGAATAAAACAATGATAGAGCATTTTAAAACTGAAGAAAGATATACTATAAAAAAAGAAATTATGCCGGTATCACAAGCAGCGTTACGACTATTCAAAAGACCAAAAAGGGCATATTGAAGACCATTACAATTGAAGACCATTCGGATAATTAAATGGATAATTAGGACTCTTTAATTAACAATTCTATTGAAGAAAAACTTGATAATGTTCGTATATTTGCCGACCTCTCGGAAGATGAAGAAGATATTCTTTTAGACACTGGCCTTTACACGTACAAATTGTCATCAATCTTATGATAATTTGTCTGATTTAAAAGAGCACCTCAATAAGCATGACCGTATTGCAATAAAATATTTCAAATTTTTACAATGTGGATTGCGCCCGTGAACTTTAAAGCTTCCTCATCGTTTAGAAGCTCGAAAATTATGACATCAAAAGTTGCCAATTTACTACTGTATACGGGAAATCTGGGACAGCGTTTGGCGGATTTGCAACTACACCTCAATGATCATGATGACATTTATCGTAAGACACAGGGTGGTGCAACAAAAGTGCTGCAATAAAAATTCAAATAAATTCTTTTTTTTCTTTTTGATCAATGTAATCCATTTATTTATTATTATTATTTTTTTTATTGCATGAAAAATTAAATTTTCTTTTATACAACTAATTGAAGTTTTAAAATGATAAGCCGTAAATGACCTCCATGCTTATTCACGTGTGTGCCACACCTGATCAAAAAACTATTCAATGCAAAATCACCTCAATTATTATTTTAATTGACTGTCTCGTTTCAGTCAAATTCCTCGGTTTCACTTTGTACGCCTCTTGCTTGACATAACCCTACTAAAGAAAGGTCTGACGCAGTTAGGTCAGTTGATTTTGGTGGCCAGCGGAAAGTGGAGTTTCTTGCTGTTAATTTGTTTGAAAATTTTCGTTGGAGCTCCACGATAAAGGTGTGGCTATGCGCTCAGTTGCTTCATTTTGCTAAAACCAAATTCTGTTGAATCGGATATGTCTTCAGCTCAGTTCTGGGTAAAACAAACTCCTTCAACATCTTTAAAGAATGGTCCAAATTGTCATTGTCATTGACATTTTGTTTGTAGCACGATTCGTGCGCCACCCTGTATTAAAATACGGTTTTTTTAGACTGCATACAAAAGTAAAGTAACAGACGTGGTTATAATTTCATTTCCGAGAGTGTCACAAAATTGGAGCTGAAATTAAGAAACATGTAGACGTTGTGCGAAAAATGTGATGCAACATTTGCAATAGTTCAAAAGTTTCGAATTCATAGATTAAGTTATTTCAATAGTTCTCAATCGCTTTTCGCTTATAAAAGCTTGATCGAAAATATTGCTGATTAACCTGCTTTTAAAATGCATAAACGACGGCGCGTCGGCAAAAAACCCAAAATTTTTGTCTAAACTGTGCAAAAAATTTTGCTCGTCTTCAAATTTAAAAGCTTAGGTGAATTAACGATACGCCAAATATTTCAGATATTCCATTCACATGAATTCCAGGTCGTCGTTTCCTAACAGGAAACGTGAATTAGGTGAATTAACAATACGCCAAATATTTCAGATATTCCATTCACATGGAATCCAGGTCGTCGTTTCCTGACAGGAAACTTAGCAAAATATTACACAACGGAGATAAAATACTCGTTTACGATCGATGTAAAAGAAAATTCGAACTTTATTTGATTACATGGAACCACAAGATAAGACAAGTAGAACAATGTCCTGAAAATTCATGAGGCGAGCTTGAAAACGGCTATGTAAATGCGAGCATTGTGGCACAAAATCCAGATAACATGGTGGTCAAATAAAGCATCGTAAAACAGGAGTATGCTATAATGCAAACAAGTGCATGAAGATTACAAGTCAAAAGTGTAAATTAGAACTAATTGTTGTTAGAGAGATCGCTGAGGTTTATAAGTAGTAAATTTATACCAAGAATAAAATATAGTCCCAAATGAAGAACAAATGGTTTAGCGTAATCAAAAAGAATTATTCAACAATTTAGTTCTCAAAATAAAAATAGGTGAAGACCAAAAATATATTGAAATTTAGACAAGAAATGAATAAAACCACGCACAATTTACGAATGACAAAATAACCCATGTCTAAGAAATCATCAAAAAAAATCTATATATATATATATTTTTTTTTTTAAATGACCACATTTTGTTTTTTTAACAAATTAAAAAATAGTAACCAGGATATTTAATACCACCAAGGTTTACACAAAACATCCTTTATTTGAATGAAATAATGCAAACAATGAAAACGGCGGATGTATCATGAATGCTTGTATCCATGAGACAACATAGATGGTGTTAAAATATTGATTTCAAATTTCCACCTTGATTGCCTGCTTCAACAACAATTCAATTGTGCAACACAAACGAATCCATCAATACTCAGTTTTTGCTAGATTACAAACAAGAAGTAAAACGAAAGCAAAAAAAGTGAACAGAGACCAAAAAATTGGCAGAACCATGAATACCCAACTCCATAGCTAGTGAATGGGATACTGGTTCATTTCTGGATAAGTGGGTATACTGAAAACATCCACAGTTCTTCAATAACATGTCGACATGGCTGGTTTACCAATGAAATATTCACTCAACTATTTTTAACCAAGCATGACCATAATTAAATTTGTATTAAAAAAAAGTGTTTGAACTGAAATTCTTCATTTCAGTATAAAATTTGCACAATAAAGTTTTTCCACACAGTAGACGATGTACCAACTTTAACATCAGTAACAAATTTTAAAGTCCTTTAAAACAGAAACCGCGTCATGAAATCAAAGGCAGAAAACTTGACTTTATTTTAAGTGGTCTATAGTTTTGGTTGTATTCTGTACCGCATATGAGCGAGAATAAAATTTACATTTTTCCACAGTTTATGTTACAAATAGAAAATTTTCGCGAGCCAAATAATGTTAGACTTTTTTGAGCAGCTTTTTATAAATTTCACTTTTGTTTTTTTGGTTGTAACTTGAAATATATTTCTACTCATACTTTTTCATTACATTATTTTATTTTTCAGGTTGGCAGCACTGGTTGGTAAAGGTGTCCAAATGTCATCTGTCAAAATGAAAAGTGTACCGTATATTTTGCCACTTCACCATGTAATGACGAATGGCCTACCACTACGCCTAATTTTTGGTGAATGGACCTTACAAAAGCTCAATGAAATTCCGCTGTTTTATCGACAAATTGTGCTCAGCGATGAGGCTCATTTCTTGCTGAACGGATACGTAAACAAGCAAAACTGTCGCATCTGGAGTGATGAACAGCCACATGCTATACATGAATTACCGATGCATTCCGAAAAAACGACAATCTGGTGTGGTTTGTAGGCTGGTGGCACCATCATGATTTCATCAGGCCGGTGCAACATACCACACTGCTCGTGAAACAATGGATATGTTGAGGGATGAATTTGGTGAGCAGCTTTTCTCTCGTTTAGGCTCTGTGAGTTGGCCCCCAAGATCTTGCGATTGAACGCCTCTTGATTATTTCTTGTAAGGTTATGTCAAGTCGTTAATTTATGTGGACACACTATTGAAGCCTTACAGGATAACATAACACCCGTTATTCGTGGAATACAGGCCAAAATGCTCGAAAAAGTGACGAAAAATTGGACATTCAGAATGGACATTTTGAGACAGAGCCGCCGACAGCATTTACATTAAATTATTTTTAAAAATTAAATGGAAAGGCCAATTTATCGATTCCAATAAAATTTTTAATATATGATGCAAATTTGAGTGTTTTATTCGATTAAAAAAAAACTACGATTAAAAAAATCACCCTATATAATTATATCATATTGGAGATTTGGGATATAGAGTGGGATAAATCTTTTTTTTTTTCTTTTTTGTCTATTTGGGTCTATAAATCAGAGCAACTCTGTTCACTTTATAAAAACACAGACAACAAATATAATAGAATTTGTGTGAATTCTGGTTTTAATTTTTAAACGCATTTTGAACATGTGAGTACTTTTTGCTAAAAATGCTTTAAAAATATCATAGGAAAACTCTTAAGTTGTCTATAAATTTAACTACAATTTCAGTTCCCAATATCAGTTTTCAAAAATAAACATGGGAATCAATTCTAATTTCAAATCAACATTAATTTCGTTACTTATCGTAATCTGTTATTTCATTATTGTGTATGAAAATTCTTAATTAAACTACATTCGAACTACATTAGAACAGGGACAATTTTGGAATCAAATCAATTTATTTACATATAATTATATCAGCTTCGACCCAGTAATATTTTATTAGATGGGATTAAAACGGGGACAAATTTCATGTAAAATTTATCTAAATAGATATAATTAAATTAATTCCTTTGAAATCTGATCCTCTTACATCGGTTATAAAGGCATATTTTTAGATTTAAATTCCTATCCGTATGCGTCTATACGTTTTTACATGGCCAAGCTTAAGATACAATTTTGTTTGTTAAATGAAAATACAAGAATTGTATATTGAAGAAAAGTATTGTATACATATATTACAAACTCAATGTGAGTTTTACTGTGCCAATAAATAAAAAAACAACAATTTTTCTCTATAAAACCAGGTATTGGACCATATGTTCCTAAAGTGATATGAGACTTCCAAGCATCCAGTTTGCTAGCTTTATATACTGACGAATTTTTTGGTGTAAAGCTTTCGAATCTGATAATAAATTAAACATATTTTCTAGAAATTAAGTTGGACTATATGGAATTTTGATCACGGAAACATATTCTGAGTTAATTTCTGGAAAATTTGCGAGACTTTGATAATGTTTTGTTTTCATCTCTAAAAAGATTTCCCTAAAAAAGTTATACTTATTTGCTCAAACCTCCTTAGTATGACGCTTTCGAATCTGATACTAAGTCAGACATATTTCCTAGAAATTAAGTTGAACTACATAGACTTTTGATCACAGAAATATATTATGAGTTAATTTCTGAAAAATTTGCTAGTCTTTGACAATGTTCTGCTTTCATCTGGGAAATATTCAAAAAAGTTAAACAAACAATTTTTTTCCCAAATCTTCAGTTTTTTTATACTTGCAGCCGGAGGAAAGAAGGTGTATATCATTTGATGCGACACCCAGAAGGAAACATTTAAAGTACCAAGTGTCTTTTGATAAAATACGTCTCATACGATTGAGCGATGGCCATTAGTCTGGTTGATGGATGGACCCGATAACTGCTGTAAGTCTTGATGAATCTTTTTAAAACTTAAAACAGGCCTAATATGTTGCCAGATCGCAGCCGGAGGTTATATATACGCTATATAGGCCCGCCTCTTCTGCGACCTCCCTTACAAATTGACCGATTTTTCGAAATTCAATTTCTTCTCTTTAGATTTTTATACGTAATATGCAACCAAGCCCAAACTTTTGTTCACTACTTAATATTATAATGTTTGGTAAAATTTAAAAAAAAAAAAGTCGATCAAATAACCCCAGCTCTACTGGTGCTTCCCACACAAATAACTTATGTAACTGATGTATTTTCAGGTTCATATTTTTTATATTCTTCTTATTCTTATTCTTGCTTCAGAATAAAAAGGGAGCGAAATTCAATTATACCCCTATAGTCTCTAAAGAGCAGTCTGTTGCAGCCTACAACATCGTAATTGATTATTACGTATGTATACGTTATAATTACGTATAATTACGTATTACGTTATAATTCTTGGTAGGATTTTAGAAAATCGACTGAATAAACACTCTCTTGGTTTCCTAAAAAATTACCTTCTTTAACTTCATATCGTTAATTCCAGTACACTATATTCGGTATAAATCAGTACGCATCAAAAGTTATTATTGGAGATAAAAAAATTTCTCATATTATCATGGATGTTATTGCATGTAAATGTTAAAGGTCGCCGTATTTTTGTGTTCTTTGAAGGGATGAAGGTAATGCAGATATTTCACAGTTCGAATACGACGTTTTAGAAGGGTTCAATTTAGCCTCTATTTTTTTTTATAAAAACAGTGGCTTCAGCTTTTAAGTACCCAGAGTTCATAAACAACAATTATAGTTTCAATTGGATATCATTATTTTCTGATGTCCTTTCCCACTTTCTTTCACAAGAACATGTAAACACAATTGTAATAACTAATTTAGTAATCAGTTTTAAAAATTGAGTAGATTTTCATTAAAACTAAAATTATATTTTGAAGTTTCTCATAAAAAATAACGATAATAGTAATGAAAGCGCTTTGTCAAGGGAAACAATTAATATTATAAAGAAAACAAATCCCTTTGGATCCCATGAATGAGACATTCAGTGAGTTTACGCGCCTTCTGTTTCTGGATTCACTCAAGGTAATGCAGATATTTCACAATTCGAATGCGACGTTTTAGAAATGTTCAATTTTGCCTATATTTTGTACACAGACGGTGGCTGCGGCTTTAAATACCCTGAGTTCATAAACAACAATTATAGTTTCAATTGGATATCATTATGTTCTGATGTCCTTTCCCACTTTCTTTCACAAGAACATGTAAACACAATTGTAAAAACTAATTAAGTAGTCAATTTTAAAAATTGAGTAGATTTTCATTAAAACTAAAATTATATTTTGCAGTTTTTCATAAAAAATAACAACAATAGTAACGAAAACGCCATGTCAAGGGAAGCAATTAATGTTATAAAGAAAACAAATCCCTTTGGATCCCATGAATGAGACACTCAGTGAGTTTACACGCGTTCTGTTTGTGGATTCACTCAACGAGACCTACAGTTAAGGACGATTCCGAGTATGCCAGTTTGAGAACTATTTACCAGACTTGTCGATTACTTGACTACTCGAAGTGTTGGCCAAACACATCAAGGTGATTACCGCTCAATAAAAATAGGTGGCCGTATGCAGTGTGGAACGCAAGATACTGCAAACTATAGTTGCGTGTATTGTGATAGAAATGTCAATATACAAGAAGGACTTCTATGAACGAATATGTAAAATCAAATATTTTAAATTTCTCATCGAAAAGTATGAATAATTTTTTACCATAAGGAATATATTAACATTTTATATTCAGATATGACTGCGAGTGGGATGGGGAATACGTCATATAAAAAAAATCGGAATTTTAAACATATTCATTTGCTTTAAAAATTTGTTGACATCTTGAAACGAATGAAATCATTTGTATATGTATATACCTATTGTTATATTTTTATTATATATACCTATTGTTTGCAAGTTATACCAGCTTCTAATGCACATAAAAGTCAGCTCAAATCAGCTTCATTGAACATAACGTTCGAAAAACAACAAAATTGAAAAAATTTCAAAACAAAAATTTTTTGTCCATATTTCGCACAAAATTTAGAATTTTACAGAGCTATTCGATATGTTCTTTTATTTCAAATTCTCTAACAAAATATCTAATTTTTTTCACATATGTTCAAACTTCGAAAAACACTTCACTAAATTCAACTCAATTTCTATTTTTATCCGAGACCGAAAAATATCCCTTTATGAGAGCATTTTGCATAAAAAACTCACATAAAGAAAACGGATATTTTGTTAAATTTAGTTGACTTTTGTAAAATGTTTCTCTTTTTATTTATCTATCATTAGCAAACTTAAAAATATTCCTTTTAAAAGCAAAATGATGATGACTTTTATCTTTATCATTTCCTTAACTAAACTTTTACATATATTTCTAACTAAATTGATATTTTTAGACTTTAAGAGCAATCCGTATTATATCTGTGGTCACAACCCGTAACAGCCTAACTCGAGTTAGGACACAATTGAGTTATTAGCACCATCAACAAATATAAACATTATTTTTTCATCATTGCCTAAATCAACTTAAGTCGTTAATCCAAACAAATAAAGAAACAATTTTATTTTCCTAACTTGAGTTAAGCTCTATTCCGAATTATAATTTCGTTTTTTGATAAACATAAATTGAGTTAAATTCTTTCTCCAAACAACAAAAATTTTATTTAATCTGGAATAGCCTAACTCAACTTGAACTTTTTGACTTTCTTTCGTTCAACAATTCATAAGAGCCTAAGTGTCTTTTTCGATAATATCTTTTGACTGCGAGAATAAACAACTATTTTTTGTTAACAACTAAGTAAAGAAATTCGTTTCCTTGGAATCTGTAGCAAAGTTTTCCAAAAAACACCTTCTCCTGATTTTCAGTGAAGATTCAAAACTTTAAACTCCTGTACTGAAAATATTGAAAAACAGACTTAGGATGTTATGGGTTGTGACCACAGATATATTCAGTAATTAAATAACTTACATTTGTAAAAAAAAAAATCGTGAAAATTAATAATTTTTAAAAACACTCATCTTATTTCCCCAGTTTTTATCATTTTCCAAGGGGAAATGAATTTAAACCCAACCGTAATACAAACCTGATGCATTTCTGAGTCCGACATGTGAATCAAAACTACACACAATTTTCGTAAACGCATTTAATTTAAATTCTATTTCCTTTCTCAGAAATCTGACCAACATTTCTTTAATTCCGAACCGCACATCTGGAACTAAATTACAAACAATTTTGTTTGTGATTTCTTTTCATAAATAATTTTCAAAGACACTGATTGGTTTCTATTACTACGTATTCTAACGCTACAAAACCAATAATTTTCTTGATAACATTAAAAACAATTTTGTTTGTGATTCAATTATTCTTGTCATAAACAATTGTCAATGACACCGGTTGGTTTCTACTACTGCGCAATCTACTTCTAAAAAACCAAACATTTTCTTGATAAAATCACGTAATTTTTGGTCGCTACATTAAGAAACTCAAATAGGTTTTAATTTCACGAAACTCGTCTTTCTCTATTCATTTGAAAAACAATCCTTTTAATCCTATTAATCCTTTTTTTAAAGGTTTTTAAAAATAGTTGAATTTTAATTATCTCCACGCCCTGCAACGCATGGCCGCATCGCCGGGTTGCAGCGAAAATTACATCAATTATGGTTCGAATACATCCCTATAATTGCTGTAAATTTGTTGATTTGCATTTGTAAGCTCTCTCTTTTTGTAATAAACACACCAGAAAAAAAATCAGGAGCAGCAATGTCGGCAGACCTTAAAGACCTGACTAAGTGCTCAGTCGCAGAAGTTTGCTTCTACTAGATGGTCAATTACTGGGCATTTCGAAGTCTTCGCAAAGCACGTGTAGGGAACCGCCTCTCAAACACAGATTCGTCAGTTGTATTGATTCTCAAACCCATGACAGTCACTTATACACAAATTTGTCATCTTTGGCCTTTGAAAATCGCGAAGAGATTGCATTGTACCGGGTTATCCATTTTTTGATTTCAAAAGTAAAGCTAATTACAACACGCATAAAACTATGATTTCGATTAAACTTTTATTTCATTATAATGCTTGGACATTGCCATTATGTACGAAGTACAATGCCATTTAAATGACCGCCTCTGAATTGATGGCAGCAGTGGATCCTTTTGTGGTAGTTTTCGACCACTTTTTCACACATTTCGGGCGGTGCCTCGGCGATAAGTTGACGGTTATTGGTTTTCAAATGCTGAAATGTTTGGTAAACAACACGTAAACATGGTCTTTGACGTAGTTCCACCAAAAAAAAAAAAAACAAAAAAAAAGTAAAACAGAGTCAAATCGCATGATTTTGGTGGCCAACTGACGTCGCCAAAATATGAAATTGTGCTTTCTGGTAACTTCTCATGCAATAAAGCCAAAATTCGTCGTGTTGTCTGGCTCGTGGTACCGTCTTGTTGAAACCACACATCGTCCAGTTTATAATCTTCAATTGCCGGCCAAAAAAGGCAGTTATTATAGAGCAATAGCTCTCTAATTTGAAACTTTGATTATTCGCCACACTTTCATTAACAGAAGTGATATATTCAGCAGTGCGTACATTGCGATAGTGCAGGGGCCTGATCGCATCTATAACACTTCCAGTTTCATAAAATTTCTTTATAATCTTGTCAATTTCTTTCATAGTAGGTCGATTGTGACGACCATAATGCCCTGAACTTGCTTGAGGTTGAACCACCACTTTTGTAGTTTGCTTTAACCACTTTAATGCGTTTTTCGATTGTTAAACGATCCATGTTTGAAAATGACAAACATTTCACTAAGTAAATAATATTGTACTTCAGATAATAGGTGTGTAACAGCCGACATGGTTGACCGGCAGTTTTGAAAACACTAAGTGCATAACCTTGTAATATTCAAAAAAAAAAAAAGAAAAGATTTTTTGGATTATGAGTTTGTTGAACAACAGTTTTATTTGATTTTATTTACAACTATGTAAATTTCAATAAACATCAATGTTCAATAAATTTCTTTTCAAAAACTTTCCTGTTATGTTTGTTTGCTATTGTGTGATAGATGTGTACATATTGATTTGTTAAAAATATAAGTAAATATAAATTTACATCCATATAAATTATTGGACCTTCATATAAATCAAATAAATAAGAAATATTTGAGTTATATGAAGGTCCAATAATTTATATGGATGTAAATTTAAAAACATTAAACGCTTTCTTGAAATACTCCTATATACATTTTCAAATTTATAAACATTTTACTCATTCTGCTTACACTGTTCGTCATTATCCATCTTTTACTTCGACCTCGAGAAAATATGAAATAGGCAACGCATTATTTCTACTGAAACTTCCTACGCACTTTTTCATGGCGTCATACTTTACCCTTTTCAAAGTACTTTGAACTTTAAACAAAAGACATTCTACTTGCAGAATTTCAAATAATTTCACTCACTTAGTGTAGGCCATATTTGAGAGATGGGAAGGAAGAATATTTTTGCTGATTATACATTTTCTTTACCTTATTCTGTGGTACAAACTGGTGTCAACACTGCCTTTGTTCAAAAATAATCTTCTGTATAATAAAATATAAATTGAACATAAAAAACAAAATTTGTATTTATCACAGTATAAAATAAAGAAAATATGCAGTTAGCAGAAAAATTTAATTTCTATTTGATTCGCTCTATTATCATGAGCTAGGTGCAGGTGTCTAGAACGACTTCTGTTATTTGAATGACTTTCGAAACAAATCGTCCTTTAAAATGACGCCGTAACATAATGTTTAGTACACGCTAATATCAGGGAGATTATGGGGAGTTCGAGCTGCGACACAATCATTAATTCTTTGTTTGAGCGGTGGTCACCACTCTTCTCATAGTCAAGTAATCGAGAAGAAACATCTTCCACAACTGGGGCTCGAAATTCAGTGGGTGTTAGGATAGAATGGAAGAATGCTCACTCTTTGTGGAAAGCTTGTTCATGTCCTTTTTTCCATGGAATGTAAGGGATTATTCTCGAGTTAGAGGATCATAACATTACAAAAATGTAACAAATATATTTTACGACAAATCTATTGCATTTATCCATTTAGTGGCGAGACTGTCAGCTGTTGAATACCTGTTATCTGAAGTTTTATTTATTTAATGAAAGACTTGCCATTTATGAATATGGATCGCTTAATAACCAAAGAACGCGTACAAATATTTAAAACTTACTGCAAAAGTGGTAATACAAACGTGATTTGACCATACTAATTTTGGCTTTGTTGCATGAGAAGTTTTCAGAAAGCGAAATTTCACATTTTAGCGATGTTAATTGGCGACCAAGATCATGCAATTTGACACCATTGGACATTATTGTGGTGGGGTTACATCAAAGACCTGGTTTACGTGTATAATCCCCAAAAGTACAGTCCGAAATGTGCGAAAAAGTGGTCGAAAACTACCTTGAAAGGATCCACTACTGCAACCAATCCAGAGGTGCTCATTTGAATGACACTGTTTTCCATACACAATGGCAAGGTCTAAGCATTATCATGAAATAAAAGTTTCATCGAAATCATAACTTTATATGTGTTTTACTTAACTTTACTTTTGAAACAAAAAAATTAATAACACTGTATAGGTACTAAAGTTGCACCGAGTTAGCAGATACTTTAAACTGTGAAGAAAATATTTCGTATTGTTTATATCAACATTAAGAAAAGTTTGTAGATGGAAAGTTCACTCAAAATTAGTTGCATACTTCACGATATCGCAATGTTTTCGAACTTGACTTATATCGATTTTAAAATAGGGTTCATAATCGAAACCCAAAACCGTTGAGTTTTGTTTCAGTTTGTGGTATTTGAATAATTTCCAACTAGTATTTTTATTATTATTTTTATTTCATTATAGGATAGCATTAACATTTTTAGTAGTTAATTTGATATTGATATTTTAAATATACTTAAAGCACTTAAGATATATCCGATTCATATTCGTTCACGTCATGTATTAACTGGTTTCATACCTAAATCGCAATTCAAGTAAATTCGGTTTATCTCTCGAAACAGACATTTTAATTCAAGAACATAAAACAAATGTGTAGTTATACGTAATTCAGTTTTTTAATCAGAACCAGAGCAAGAAGTCTGAATTATTTTCATTTCTTGGTGAACAAAAAGCCTGGTGCCAATATGCGATAGGGTAAAATGTTTCAAACATGTATTTTTCACAATATACAATACCAGGCTTTTAGAAATTTGCATAGACTTTTAGAATTTTTAAAAAGCTTGTTAATTTTTATAATCGAAAGTTGTTAATGACATGGAAACAAAATATTTAATAAACTGAATCAGAATCAAAATTTCTTCTAATTTTGTTTCGAATATACGAATGAAAATCAAAATTGTTGAAAGTTTCGTTTTAGATATATATATCAGAAGTAAACTTCAGCAAAATTTTGATTTGACTTTCGAAATCACAATCAAAATTGTGCAAATTCCAATAGCGGATGGTAAAGCCAATCAAAGTTCCTTTCGTTTTAGTGACGTCCCCCGATTTTTATAGGAAAAACAAGTTTATATCTACTCTCACATTGCAAAATTGCTTACTTCTTTTCCCAAACAAAAAGAAGTCCTATATTTTACTTACACTTTCATAGTTTATTAGGAAATAAAGTTTATCGGAATATTTTAACCTGATCGAAGCGTATTAAAAATATTAATACTAAGTTCGCTCAAAACTAGAACAATATTTGTTAATAACTAAATTTATTCCAAACTGACATGTCCCAGTTCCAAAATAAGTGGTCTATAAACCATTTTGAACTAGATTTCGTAGCCGACATGAAATCGGAAACGAAAGTAATTACGATTTGTTTCAGTTTCAGACATTGGAATTAAAACTGTACACGATTTTGATTCTAATTCCGAGAATCCAACTAAAATTATATTGAATTTTGCTTTTGTTTCACACATCCAAAACGAAACTTCAAACAGAAAAGAAATTAAAAACAGTTTGCATATTTGCTCAGTTTATGAAACATTTTAAAGATTTTCATTTGAGAAAACGGATAACATTTTTAAGTAGATGTGGAAATTTTTGTGAGCCACGTATGGTAAATTCAGAAAATACGTTATCTTAAGCATTTCTACCTTACGTAGAAACGTAACGAAGCTAGATAAAATTTCGGTTCTAATTCAGATGAAGAAATACTTCCCATACTTGCATACTTTCTAAAGTAAAATTTGAAAATGTACTTTTAAATTAGTTTACAATATCAAAATCTAAACGAAACTGAATTTTTTTCCTGATAATTTATCACATCACAATTTTTTTCAAATTGACTTACAACAGCCCCTTTAAATATATGACACATATATTATTTTAAATCATGGGAAGTCCACGTAACAAAATCGAAAAAGAAATTGGTTTTTGTTTGCTTCAGTATTTGCCATTCAAATCAATATTAAACACAGTTTTGATTCTGATTCAAACAACCCAATCAAAAATCGTACATCCAAAAAGAAACCACAAACAGTTTTGATTTTGATTCATATACCTAAAACGAAATTAGAAGTAATTTTAATTCTGATTCAGTTTGTGATAGGTTTTGTTTCCACTTGAATTGAAACTCTTCAATCCAAACAACATTCAAAGGACAGTCTTCATAAAAACACAGTTTGTACTCGGATTCAAACAATCGAATCAAAATTCGAACATTCAAAAGAAACCACAGACAGTTTTGATTTTGATTCATATACCCAAAACAAAATTGGAAATAATTTTATTTCTGATTCAGTTTATGATGGGTTTTATGTATACTTGAATTGAAATTATTGAATCTAAACAACATTCAAAGGACAGTTTTCATAAAAATGTATTAATAGTTTGTACATCATGTACTAAACAAGTTCTTCAAACTTTCAGTAAGTTATTACGAGTATGGCCCAAATAATATATTTTTAAATATCAATCAACATGTCTGAGATACTGGTATCGTGAATTCCGAAAATTAATTATTTGCAGCATTTTTGCCCTTCGCCCTTTGGCGTCAAGCCTTTTTCTCTGCAAAGAAATGGAACTGCATCAAGTTTCAGTTCGGACACAGATGAACAAACAAAATTGAATAAAAAAGTAACCTTCATTTCGCGGTCTTAAATCAAAATATCTGCTTAGTTATGTTTTGTTAGGGACATCGAATCAATGTAGGTTTCCACTTTCATTCCGGGTAAAGAGTGAAACGATGCAAGAAGTGAATGATTATTTCAAACGCTGTTTTAAACCTTTTAAAGAAATACTTTCGTGTAAAAAGCCATTGATAAAAATAAAAACTGTTTATTTAGAATAAAATAAAATAAGGCAGAGAGTTAAGGTAGTCTAACGTAGAATTAATGTTATTTATGCGGTAATACTATTTATATATGATTTTATCCCCTGACGCCCAAAAGACCAAAAAATTATAAAGAAGTTAAAGATGGATATATAATTATTGTGCAACGAATTCGGTGAATCATTTTTACCCATCTTTTAGTTAAATCTTATGGAAATTTTGAATAAAGCTCAAAAATAAACACTTTAAATTTGAAACAGGTCAGTTAAATTATTAAGTTAAATTTTCTACTCAAATAATGCCACACAAATTTCACTGATGACTGTAATCTTCTCCGGACAGTACCAGGCGAGAGTTTCAGAATTTTGATTGTGATAAAAGTCTTTATGACCGATTGTATGTGTTAAACATACAAGAAAGCATTTAAAGCACCAAAGCGATTTTTCGAAAGCAATTAAACTGAAATTTGTTTCCTGTGGCTCCTCATATGTAGATTGTAAAGATTTATATTTTTATCCATTGTATTGAAAACATCGGTCGATTAAACGTGCACCTTCTAATACTGCTCATACAAATGACCGATTTAAATTTATCTAAAAATGAAAATTCCCTCGCAATTTAGCTGATTTTTCGAAATACACTCTTTTCTCCAAAATTTTCAATTAGCATGCTGCTATATCGTGGATTTTTATCCATTCTCACACCCCTTCTGGTACCTCCTCCCATTCAAATTGCCTTATTTATACAAACTTAATTTTTCTGCTGTAAATCAAAACAGCAACTACAGAAATCGGAGTCAATTGTACTATATTATGATGTTCGGTAAAATTCTAAAAACAACGGCCAGATGACCACTCCATTGCTGATACTTCCCATACAAATTTCTTAATTTAATCTATACTCGTTTATTCTTAGCTTTATATCTTTCATTCAATTGCTGTAAATTCTATATAATTGAGCACGCATCAAGCACTTATTATGACGGCGGTCCTAAAACTCGCCGTCCTGTTCAACCCCACATACAACCACCTATCATTATTAGAGCGGCGGTCACCTCGAAGTATTTGACGAAACCTTCGAGTAGTCGAGTAATCGACAAGTTTTGTAAATACTTCCCAAACTGTGACGTTCGGAATCATCGTTAAATTTTAGATCCCGCGAAGTGAGTTTAAAATTAGAATGCGTGTAAGCTCACTGAATATGAGAAGCTTTCCCATGTGTCGTCATTCATGTGACGCAAGGGAATCTGATTTTTGCTTTTTGTTTTGAAAAAAAAAAAGTCTATAACAACCACAGCATTCAAATAAGTGGCACTTTCAGAAACCTAAAATTCGAATAAATCGAAAAATTTCTTTTTTCAAAAATCAGATTTTTGACTTTTCGGTCAACAAAATAAGAAGAACCTCAGTATACTTTTTCGAATTTTTTTCTATTGTGATAATTTTTTTTTTCTCTTGTAACAAATTTTAAATTTATTGGTATACTTTTTTTATTATCATTATAATGTACGAAAATAAAAAGATTAAATTGATAGCTCTTAAAACGTCTCACAACATCCCAGCCAATTTGGACACTATTCTAGCTGGGTAAGAAGCAGCCCACAAAAGTTTCACAATTACAGTCAGATGCTTGATATATGAGCCTAAAGGTAAACATACAAATTTATATTTATGTGCTTGAACGAGTCGGAAATGGATATGGTTTTGTTATATAGATTGTTACCAGAATGTTACAAGCAATTTTCGTAATATATGTATGTTTCCATACGAATGTAATATCGTACTTACAATAAATTCATCCTTGATGTGTTCCATAAATTAAAAATGATTTCATAAGAAGGGTACTAGGATAGAGGCAGACAAATTCAAGTTGCATTATGTAAAACAATTTTATCCTCATTTTACATGGCGTCTCTAAACATTATGTCAATATTTTAAACATTCAATCCACTCTTAATAGATAGTTTTTTTTTTAATTTTATAACGATTCAGTATCAACTCGAGTTAATAATATGTCGCCTAAAGAAGTTTTATGGTAATGTAATGGATAGGCAAACGCTGTAAATTTTATTTTTTCCCCACAACCATTATAAACTTCCTTCAGGAAATCACTTCTCAAAATATTACTCAAAAAATTCAAAATAATCAAATTTTTAGTTTAAGAACATAAAAAAAAATTATTTAATGGCATTTATATTGCTTGCATGGATATTTTCTGCATGAAATAGTTTCTGCTGGGGTTCAGTTTTGGAAATATCGGATAAATACGTTCAAAATTAATTGAATATACTCTTGCGAAGAAATAAGTTCTTTATATCAATACAGACAACATCAACTTCTGATATCATGGCCTTAACAACATATTTCCCGCATCAATCAATATGTATAATTTTTAGTTGTGATCATAAATTTTTAGTTGTGATCATAAATCATAAGAATTTATTTTACCGAATGGGTGAGAATTAATTTATGATTATTTTTATAAATACTAAATATTAATCGGTTCAACACAAAATCATTTTCAAAACATTTTAGATAAACTGCTTGACCGAAATATAAACAATCGGTTACAACGGTTATATGAAAAACGCCGTGTGATTTCACTAGAATTTTGTAGTCTTAATCATACCATTCTAGAAAAATAATATTGAATGATTCATCTCTGCCAAATTTTGTCAGTGTCCTAAGCAATATATTTGGGCTATCAATACAGTAAATGTTTAAATATTACACAACAGCTTTTTGCTGCTGGAACAGAAAGTTGTATTAAATCTTGTACCTTTGCTTTGTTAACGCTCCACGTTTTTTGTTATCCAAATGCTAAAGCGATGGTGTCGGTTCAAATTTTTGAAGATGTCTATTGCCGTGTTCATTCGTGGAAAGCACTCAAAATTTACGTTCATATATTGTTTTCATTTCTTCGTAGTTTTGCATATAAATTCCTGTTAGCCAACAATGCAAATTTGACAATATAAATCAAATTAAACACTTTTTCATATTGAACACAAAATGAAATAAAATCCTTTAATTTTGGAAGAGAGAATTAACTTTTATTATTATTATTTTATTATTTTATTATTATTATTTATTAACTATTATATATCATTTGAAACGTGTTGTACTGCTTGTTGTTAAAAAAACAGGCATATAAAAATGTAGTTTAGATTCATAATATTATATTACTCAATCGTAATTTAATAACACTCATGTACAAGTTTCACTTTGTTATGTGCATTCAGCAATGTCATCAAGTTCCACTTTAGTTAAGAGCTAAGCTCCATTATTCTAAATGGAGTTTCAAAATTTTCAAATGAACCTTCTACATTTTTAATACTCTCCGTTTATTGTTTCGTTTGTTCAGTGGTTCTCACTTCCATAGCTTTATTTTATATGCCGCTTTTTTTCTTGAATTTAATATTATTTTAGCCAATTTTTTTAAACGAAATTATATTTGTCTGTTTTCTCCAACTGACATTCTATATATAAATAAATCTTATTTCTCTTTTGTTTTGTCAACTTTTTTCTACTTCATATTCTGTTAACAAATCATTTTTTCTGCGTATATTTTTTTTGTTATATCACTTTATTTTTACATTTTGATGTTTGGCACACTTTTCCTTTCAATTTACTTTTGCCATCAATTATGTCAAATGCAAAACTTTTTTTATCACTTTTGATTTTTTTTCAATTTATTTTTATCTTTTAAAAGGGAATTTCCTCTATAGAAACCATAACAACAAACTGTTTGTGGCTAAAAATAGCTGGTGTTGATGTATTCCCACATATAAAATATTACAAATGACACATATGAGCATCCTCATTTGCCTTCTTCTGGCGTTCCTGTAAGTTCGTACTGCTGCTGGCTGGCGGTGGTGATGATGGTGGTGTTACAGATGGCGATGGCGGGGTTTGGTGGTTGGTTGCTTGCTTCATTGACTTGCAACAATCGCTGACAACGTGTTACTGTCAATCAGTATCAATCATAATTTGTTTCACAGACTGTTGCCGTCAACAGAAACACAGCAGACAACAACACCAACTGTATTTAAACGAAAAAAATTAGAACACTCTAATGGCAATAGATTGCACTTAACATGTGACATTTGTGTCGATGATAATGATAATGATGATAACGATGGTGATGATGATGGTAATGTTGGTGGTGGTGTTCCTGCTAGTGCTGAGGACGTAACACTGAACCACCACCGGATTACTAGTTCCGAAATGTAAAACCACTTAAAGACGTTTCTGGTTGTGATTCAACAATCCAATAAAACTAAATGCAAACCACACAATCCGTTGTTGTTGAACAAATAATCATCCCTATGACATTTGGTCTCAGGGATGGTAATGGGGTGTGGGTAAACAATGCGTTAGGGTGAGAGATACATTGACCTAGGCAAGGTGTGCACGCTGAATGTGTGTGCGTCCCGATCCCCTGCACATCAAGTTTCAGCAGAGTGGAACCATGTTCATGGCCGGTCGTTAGAAGAGGCTGGTGTTGACGATAATGGAAATGATGGCAAAGGATATTAAATTAGGTTTGCTTTACTGTTTAAATAAATTTAAACATTTCTGCTAACCTAGCGAAATATAAAAACTCTTTACAGATAATTCTTTTTACTTTCATTGTTTACTTCTCTGTTTATTTTGGTTTATTTAATTCTGTGAACAAAATTTTCTTAACGATTTGTTTTTTTTTATTACTTCTCCATAACCCGCTTGTTGTTTGACGTTTCTTTGTTTATTCTTAATTGCCATTTCTTCGAATTATTTTCGCATTTCATTTAATGCAATAATTTATTCCGTTTTTACAGTGATTCGATTCTTTTTGGCGAATTCCTTCGTTCGTTTTTAGCACACCCGATTTATTATTTTGTTTCACTTCACTAGAAATTTTAAAGTGACTTTTTTGTTTCACTTTTTCTATCACTTTTGCAGAACACGACACAACATCGTTGTGTGTTGTGTATGAAAGACGCTAATAGACTAGATTTCAAATCATGCCGCACATACAACTGATTTTTTTCTCGTTGCCTCTTGTGCTTGTTCTTATCGTACTACTCCGGATTTTCGCTCAGTTATGCTCGTCCGTCTCGTTGTCTTCCTCATAACCTCCCATACATACAGCAAAAAAGCACAGCGAGCCGTAGAAATGTTGTCCAAAAAGGCGACAATTGTACTAAAAACTTTTTTTTTTTTGGGAAAACATATGATTTTTGTGGAATAACTTTGTGAGCAGAGAAGAGCGCGAGAGTGCGAGAAAGCGAGAGAGAGTGTGTGAAAGGGTAATAGAGCGACAAACTGTTATACGGCATCCAATAGCTATTTTCCGGGTTAGCTCAGGATATTACAGTTATCACACATATAAATCTTAATCATAATATTTGCCACCAGTGTTGTCAACTACATACGCCGGAATATTAAAGTTTTTCCTTTTCAATAGTAAGAAAGCTGCCAGTGTATGCCTGCTAGCGAGCAAAAATACGACTGGTTTTTATTAAAATTATCTACAATCTAATAGCCTCCGTAAAAAATATTTTGTACAAAAATAGTGTTACATTTCTAGCATAACTCGAGAATAAATCGTCCAAATTACCACAAATTCTCTAGCATCGCATGAATATTGCATGAGAGAGAGATGCCCACATTCAGTAAGCTTACAACCATTTTATATTAAGACACACTGAAAGGGACCAATTGTTTAATGACGACTCCGATTGTTAGTTCAAAGAATGTTGTCAATTACTGGACTCATAGAAAGATTGATGAGGGGTATCGAAGTTGAAACCAACCATCAAATTCACGGCAGTCGCATTACAATCATCAACATTACATTCAACCGAAATGGTCTTGAATCAACCGAAATTTTTCTGCTATGAAAAATGGATTGAACTCTTTCTATCTAAAAGAATTTGCCGAAATCGCTCTTAAAAGACAGAAAAAAAAAAATACTAAACCTTTTTGTTAGAAGGATAGACCAAAATCATGTTAAAAAAAAAAGTACTGAAGTCTCATATTGAGAACAATACAACGAAACTGCCCCAACCAAAGTCCCTTTTTTTAAATAAATCGTTCGAAGTTGTTTTAATGAAAGCAAATTGTTCAGTGGGAAAAAATCAATCGAAATCCTTCTGTGAGGAAAAGTCGGGTTTTTGAGTTTGAAAGAATCAACAGAATTCAATCCATAATTCTGTTTTAGTTTACATACGTCTCTACACAATTTTGTATTGTGTTGCTGCAAATGTGTGAGTGGCGCTCAGTTAATTGCATAATGGCAGATACGAATGTACTAATATAACTTAAATTATGTGATTTGTTTGAGATGTACCAGAGACGGCGTGTTAATTCCGTAAGTTTTACACATTTACTTAGTATTATAACGCAACACATTGGACGGGAATTTAACTAGCAAAGAGATGGCCATCGCTCAATCGACTTAAAGGGTCGTGAAACGCATTTGGTTAAAAGGTACTTAATACTTCAAACGCTTCCTTCTGGGTAATATACAGGGTGGGCCATAAGGGTGTTGGCGGTTTAAATATTCAATAAAAAAAAAAAAAAACTACGAAACATAAAAAAAATATATTTGTATTTTTAAAAAGTAGAAGTATGGGAATTTTTAAGACTTAAAAGTAATGTTGTCCAAATGGCTTCCCTCGGCTGCTTGACACTCTTGGAACCGAAGTCGCAAATTTTGGAGAACTCGTTGAAAAATTTGTTCTCGGTATTTTGTTACTTTCCTGAATAATGTTCCTCTTCAACTGCTCTAAATTGGTCGGATTATTCTTGTAGACTACCGATTTGAGGTAGCCCCATAGAAAATAATCGCATGGAGAGAGATCGGGGCTACGTGGGGGGCCATTCAATATCCCCCCTATTCGAAGTGAGTTTTCCAGGAAAAAAATTTTTCAGCAGCTCTATGGATACCCTAGCCGTATGACATGTGGCCCCATCCTGTTAAAACCACATCCTCGAGGTATTGCCTTGAAGTTCTTGCAAAGCTGGCACCAAAAAATCTGCCAGCATGTTGCAATAATTGCTCGATCTAACCGTCATCGCATGCCCTCTTTCGCCCTCAAAAAAGTATGGTCCAATAATACCGGTTGACGTTATCCCAGCCCACACGACAAGCTTAGGGCTGTGAAGTGGACGTTCATGTAAGCGTCGGGGATTAGTTTCGAACATTCTGATCCATTTTCGTATCACATTGGCGCTTGGAACTTCACTTAAATCGTGTAAACCGTGTTCATGCCGATACAAACGTAGTGCAGTAATCACTGATTTATTGTTTTCGCAATACGCTCGGACGCAAAATGCACGCTGCACTCCCGTGTACAGCTCCATGGCGACTAAATTTCCAGGAAGCGGCGCAGCGAACAACATATCCCCCTGCCATCCCGAGCCGCGCGTTACCGAGAAATTGAAGAATTAAATCGCCAACACTCATATGGCCCACCCTGTATATTTGGCTGTATCAAATGATATATAATTTCATTCTTCCGGGTGAAGGTATTAAAAACAGAAATATTTAATTGAATTTTTCTAGGTGTATTCAATTAAAATCTCCTTAGTAATTAAAATCTCCTTTTGTGTCTGCACAGTGCAGTTACCATAATTACTTTCTGTAAATTACTTAATTAAAAAAAAAACAAATAACACTTCTGGAAATATATATGTACCTAGTTAACAGCAATTTAACTGAAAAAGGTCATGGCGTGATATATAATCTATATACCTTCACGATTTTGCTAAGTTTCAACGCTAAATATATATATTTTAGATAACCGGAATTAATATCCATATCATTTTTCTCCAGTTTATATATTCAGATAATCTTGAGCTTCAAAAAAAACGTAACATTTTTAGCAAGTCGCCATATTTTAAATAATTTTTGCTACTACTTCTCAACATGTTACAACTGTTATAAATTTAAGTCCTCTCACATAACTTCTCTTTCCGTTTCACATTTTAATCAACTGTAATGAGTACAATAAACCCCCCCTATAGACTCTCATCACACGAGCTGTGCTAATTTTCAAATGTGCTACACAATCTATCACAGAATATTTTGCAATGTTTACATTGTCTATCTCTCACCTCATTACCTCGCTTTTATAAAGCACAAACTCACTCTCTCTCTCTCTTTCTCTATAAGGGTCTATTCCCGATTTCTCTCCTTGTACTAAAAAAAAAAAACATTGCTCGAATTCTATTCAACTCTCAAATTTGTACAATTCTTCTTACTATTTCCCAATTTCTCACATTTGTATTACTCTCTCATCACAGTGGTGTATTTTTGTTTTTGAGGAATCCACCACTTTTGTGTACATTTTCAAGGTTGTTGTGCTGTTGTATACTAACAATGTGCTTCTTGTTGTTGCATGTCCTTTTAACACACCCTATTTATTGGGTGTACACGGCTCTATTAGAATAGGTTATTTGCTGTTCACCACAAGTCACATGTTACGATACACATATTCAGCAAATACAGGGATGCGTATAAGAGAAGTGTAAATTTGAGGGACGTAAAATATTTCTCACTCTCTCGTGAAAAAGTGGTAGTTGGTCTGTTCCCAGCTTATTTCCTTTCGGTTAATTATAAACCCAAAGACTGTTAGAAATGACAAGACCGGAAATCGGATAACACAACATCCGTGTGGCAGGATGTTAACGTTAAGGAATTTGAGTTAATGTGTAAGCTGGAAAGGTTAAAAAAAAATGTAAAAATTTTGCACCACATACTTATATGACAATCAAATCGGAATTCGAATCAGTTTAGGATCTGCTAGTTGGCTTTTATATTATTGTGCTGGTAGAATTAACAGCTTACATCTGTGATATGATTAAATACTATATTAGCTTTGACTTTCTTCAGTATTTCTATTAACATAAACTAGAAGTATTTTCTAAATCTGCATTTAATAAAAGTACAGGCCAAAATGTGAGATGAATCAGCTTGCATTAAATTTGAGTCATATAGTCAGGTTTTGGTATTGTTTTAATTGTAGGCTAGAAAAATTCTATTATAATTAGTAAGGAATAGCCAAGCTTTCGAAATTGTAATTTTTCTGACTGTTTTTATACCCATCTGTTTGTGTAGCTAGAAGTTCTTATTCGATGTGTCATATTGCGTGAAAATCCGGGTAGATTTAATCTTGTCCATCTTTCAGTAAATCGGTTGAAAGCAGGATAGAGTCCGTACCAATTGAGCTAAAAAGGCTAACATTTAGTATGCAGATGTGTTATAGCCATACATTGGCCAAGCAGAGAAACTCTTTCCTATACAAGGACAAAGACGACACAAAGACAGAAAAACGTCTACCAGAACTTTTCTAAAATTGATGCTACTGAATCGCTATTAAAATAATTTCCTAGGCTGCTAATAGTTATGGAAAGCTTGATATAGATGATACAACTTTTTAAAAAAGATTTTTAAAATACACCGGGGTTTGTCACAGAAAAACAAAGTTGCACCATTTTATCCATTTAGTGGTTTCAAAACCGCCGGTCTGGCATGGCTGTCAGCTGTTAAATACCTGTCATCTGAAGTGTTTTTTATTTATCAACATGGATGGTTAAGCACCGATAACTTACGATAAAAGTGATGATTTAAACCTGAGCACTTTTAGTGCATTACGGGGTTTTTTTCACAGTAACCACGGTAATGATAATTTGCTTGATAGTGTACAGAAGAGTGTATACCAATTTATTGGTATTAAGTTTCGTTTCTAATTCATACATTCGAAAAAATGTTGCAAATAATTTTAACTCTGGTTCACATGACCGAAATGCATCTATAAATCATGTAGATTCTAGTTTAGTTGGTGAATCATTACGTTTTGAATGTCACTACGTTTCAATTAGAAATTATCAATTCGAATAAAAGGAATGGGTGGAAAGATGAACAGGTGACTTTCAATAGCGAACAAAAAAAAAAAAATCCTGCAGCATCTGATCAGAAACGGTTTGAAACAATCCGGCCACATTGATATCTAATTCAGTTACACTACCGCGGAACATAAATGGTAATAAAATTTATTTAATTCTTGTGGAGTTATGATGAATTATGCCTTTGATCCAAGCAAGCGTAACAAATGCGTCCAATAGTTATTGGATTGGTTTTAAAGCAATTTCGGTTCTTTTCCGCTCAAAATAAATTTCAAAATTTTTAATTCAAATAGTTAATTATGACATCCAATGTAAGTGCAATTGCGTTCAATAATCTTCGCCCATCATTCAAGAAATTTATTGATCCTTGATTTGGAAAATGATTAATAATCCTTTCCAGCAAAATACCATCTTAGATCATTGTCTATACTAAACATTTTACAGGCTCCAGAATAAATGGAAATCCAAACCCTTTAGATCAGAGCTACGGAGTAGATACAGCATAACTTCCCATCGTAGCTCCTTTTTTTGCTAGCATGTAAAAAAGATGTGTGGCCAGCTTTACGTGGAGCAAAATATCGCCTTTATGATTTTATGTATATTCATTTATTTTTTCTTTTATTTATTTATTTATTATTTATTTATTTTTTCTTTTATTTAAATTATTTATGGTGTGGAAAAACATCAATGTCAGACATTCCTCTAAAATCTCATAAAAGTGGCAACATTACCTTTTTTTATGGCGGTTTGATGAAGTTTGCGCATTCATGTTGCTTGGACAAGGAACTTTTTTTACTGATACTGTTTTCAATTAACAATTACAATTGTTAATGGATTATTTTGGTGGCATTTAATTTTATCATGCCGTATCCAAGTACCGAGTTTTCTGACAAATCCTCGTTTCAAATGGTGTTCAAACAGAAACGTGTATGTCCGACCTGATAATGGCTTTGATTTCGTAATTGTTAACTTCATTTAGCCGACCGCTCTGGTAGTAATAACAAAAAAAATTCAATTCCAATTATAACTGTGGCTTAGAGAAACGTTGAAAGTTAGTTAGATCGGATTTGCCGGGTAGTTGTATCAAAACATGGACCACTATGAATCGTTTTCAATAGATCGTCCTTGACTCAACCGAAAAATGATACTAAAACTATAAAATTTTTAAGAAAACAGTAACTTTTAGAACAAAGGCATCGTCCTTGACCCAACAGAATGATCAATTATAACTGTGGCTTTTAGAAGCGACAAACTCATCATAGACGGTAAATCTAAATCAAAAAATATAGGCCCACATCACCCATTTCCAATAGGATTACCCTGCTAACTACAAGCTAAATACTCGTATACATATGTACATATATATATGTTTTTGTTAAAATTGGTTCATAAATTTGGTTTGTACTTTAATCGCAAAGGTACATGGATAGAACATCCATGTATGGATGGATGCGATCTGATTCATGAGATTTTTTTTTTTTTTTTGGGACTCCACAAAAAAAGATTAAGTAATAGAAAAGTTTCCTTCTCATCCTGGTAAGCTCTTCCAGCGCAAAATGTTTAATGGTAATTTTTAATAAAAAATGATATGCCCCCTGTAATTTTATAATTTAAACCGTTGTCCGAGATCGACCTTTTGAGGCTTAAAGCAATCCCCTATATGGCGCCTGATCGTCATAACAATTGACCATGCGACTAAGAAGAATTTATACAATTTTAATTGCCACAGCTCATCTAAGGTGCCTACACATTTTTTAATTTGTTATACGATGCAAGGGCAGTCACAAAGCTAGCCGACCTAACAAAGAACGCACTAAAAAGTTGGGAAAATTTTCCTTTATTTTTCAACATAATCTCTCTTCAGCTAAGATACACTTTTTCCAGCGATGTACAATTGCTTATACACCCTGTTTGTAGTTAGAACTGCCAAACTGCTTCAAATAGCCATCAACCGTAGACTCCACCTCTTCATTGTTGTCAAATCTTTTGCCACCGAACCATTTTTTCAAGTTTGGAAATAGGAGATAGTTCGAGAAAGCTAAATCTGGCAAATAAGATGTGTGACAAAGCAGTTCGAACATTTGTTCATTAATGTTAACTATCGTAATAGTGGATGTGTGAACTGGAACATTGTCTTAATGAAAAAACGCTCTCTTTTTTGCCAAAAGCGGTATTTTTTCCATAATTTCATCACCTAAACGCTGCAATAAATTAGCATAATATTTGGCGTTTTCCCTTATTTAAGCATATTTAATACATGCATTCACCTGTAGTTATGAAAAGTTAACAAACCTTTTCTTCTGGTAATAACTTATATTATCCTTATGTCTGGCAAACATACACTCAAACATCAGAAGGCACAACAAGAACTTTCTATCCTTCAGTTGCCTGAGAGTATAATTTATTTTCATACAATTACAGTTGTCACAGCTCAACCAAAGTGTGACAAACACGTAACTTAATTTGTCCTACGATAGTATAGCATAGTTTTCTCATCACATTCATTGTGACACCAATTTAGATAAAATATGGAATGATTTGTTCTATTTTTCTCCCTGAAAATTCTCGCTTTTGCTGCTTCTAATCGCTGTCCCTGAACGCTGGGAGCGCTGGGGGGAAACCCTTAGTTTTACTTCAACCACTTCCAAAAGATTTAGAGATTTGTTTCGCTTTCCTATGTTATTGATGACATTGATGTTGTTGTACTTGTCGCTATTATTATTGTCGTTTGTTTGGTTTAACCCCTAAAATAAGGAATACACCAACATCGACAACAATGGAGATAGCGGCACGCCAAATATACGGCATAGCAAATTCCTTGCTTGTCCTGTTTCCATAGTATGTTGCTTGTCTATTTCGTTAGGATTTTCCTATGCTCCATTTTCGATCCCTCTTACAAAGGATGTGAAGGTATTGTCGGTTTGTAGTGGAATTCGTAACGAAATGCAATTGTACATGGCAAATATTGAAGCCGACTGAAGACATTTCTAAGTGACAGCGGCTAAGGTAAGCTAGCCGATTAAAAAGTTCAGAAATGTATTCACTACAACTGTATGTAAATGCAGCTTTTGTTGAAAAAAAATAATTTTTTAGAAGTTTGAATCAGTGAGAGAAGTCTTTTTTTTTGTGGAGCAATTTATCCCAACTGGGTTATAGACGACCTACCAACTCATAGCCATCCATATAAGCGATCGAGTCAAAAATATCCTCTTTTCATATCTAAGATATAGAAATTCGCAACTTCAGTATATGTATATATTTTTTTTTTTATAAAAATGCTCACTATTATGGCGCTTGCTTAAAATAAGAGGTTGGCTCTTTCTGAAATCTGCTAGCTGTCGCTGAACGTTATTTTTAATAAATGAACGTATGCTACAAATCTCGAGAATATTCTGAAAAATTTCATTATTTCAAATCTGCAATGACTCCTTTGTACAGGCAAGTTTTTTCTTATTTTGCCGATTTTGTCCACCTTCGG
>JAHXMU010000729.1:72401-85356 GCA_019455685.1 Philornis downsi | reverse complement strand
CCACCCCGAGCCGCGCGTTACCGAGAAATTGAAGAATTAAATCGCCAACACTCATATGGCCCACCCTGTATAAATCCCAATTCGTGGACATCAGCAATCTATACTTTCGTTCACGGAATTTTCTTATAATGCAAGATAAAATTCCAAAACATTGGCCGATTAACCATTCCAGTTGTGGTACCTCCCAATTTAATCCATATATTCTGAGCTTCATACATTTCAAGCGTTTGTATTGAATTCAGTCAAATTTGGCGAATATCATGCATTTGACTAGCTAAGTTCTGAGTGGTGGGCATTGCTGCAGTTCTTTTGGTCGTTCTCACATAAATGGCCTATTAAATCCGTATGTTCTAAGATTCACAAATTTCAATCAATTATGTAGAATTCAGCCAAATTTAACACACGTCGTGTGTTTGTTGAGGCAATTATTGAAAACGGAAAGGACCGCAATATTACGTCAATTCGCCAAATTGTCTAATCGATTTATCGAAATTTAATTTTCTCACTGTAATCCCTATTTTGTAGACTAACGTAATTTAAATTTTGTCAATTGTATAGCCATATAATGCGTTTTGTATAACGTTTTAAAGCGTTGTAAATCAGCTCAACTAATTGCGATTTCTGTAGTGATTTTCTAATAAAATCTGTTACGTCTTTAACAACGTGATACATCCCCGTACTACAACCCCATTTCTTTATTGCCAATATTATTTCGTTCAGGCTCCTTTCTACATTTCTATTGAAAAAATTCTTCATAGTGCCTACAACATTGTCGATGACGATGTTGTTTTTAAATAGTATATAAAACTACCTACTGCTATTACAATGACCATGTATATAACTTTATGCTCCTGTTATGGCATTGGGCTGGCTTTTTTCTTGAGAAATTTTTAAGGATTGTCATCTGAAAATGTTTATCTCCTCTCTCAGCAAATAAATAAGATTTCTGCCTGCAATATACACGAGAATATTTGTGCTCGAAATACTAATACCCGGAGATGGGCGAGGGAAAAGGATATGTGGCAGAGAAAGTAGGAAAATTATATATATTAAGATTGTTATTGAAAATGCTTTAGGGTACTACGGCATAAGCAAAACAACAGAAACCATCTTTAAAGTATTAAAAGAAAAATGTGACATTAAAATGATAAGTGCAAAATTGGAAAAAGTTGATTGTAAATTCTTGTAAAATATGTCTACGTGAGATAATCAGTAATCTGACATTTTCTGTTATGGAACTTATCGCAACATCATATTTAAGTTATTTGTAAAAGAATAACGCAATTGGAATAATGATTTGCATCACCCCAAAAAGCCAGTATTTCCGTGTGTTCAAATAATTATTGGTAACGTAAAACTTACCAATGCTCTGTTACAAAACACAGGCAACTATATTTGCATTTCTCGCAAAAAACAAATTTACATTTCTACATTTTAAATTATAATTTAAATATTTATTTGAACAGCAAAAAATATTATTTTTAATTAGTGCAATCTGTTTTTGTTTCAAAGGAATTTATGTAATATTGACTAAGCGACGAGACAAACGCTCAAGTTTTTATTTATTATATTTTATTCACTCTTTTGTATAATTAACCTAATTGCATGTGTACATACTAATGCTGAAACGATTTAAATATACAATTTTAAATGAACTCAACATGCAATAATTATAATGTGCACATTTACAGGTACATTTATAATTATCTGCCGCATAGACTGGCAATATATCGTCAGCTATGGTGGAATATAAATTTAGGGTGATAGAAACCAAAAATATACCTGGTTTGAAGTTCAAGTGAAATTATCGAAATTATCGGCATTAAATGTACTCAAGTTTTGTATATTCTAAACGTTTATTAAATCAGAGTCCGAGTATCAAAATAAGATGCTTTCCTGGTATCTCCTACACAAATTGGTCGATTTTCTTAAGTTCATTTGGTAATAATTTGGTAATTATTATGCAGTTAGTACAGGGTGCCGCAATAGAACGAACATATTGCATCATCTTTTTTTGCGGGGTAGAAAAGGCACGAGCGGGAGGGCGCCTACATCGTTGGGTTGGCGGGCTCATGGAGTTTTGGTCGCCATGAATCACTTCGACGGGAAGCGTCGCGCATTTTGCGTGCGCGCATTTTACGAGAACTCTCGTTTATATATTGCTACTAGGCGACTATATTGTGCTGAATATGGACTACGGCGAATTAGTGAAGCTCCGAGTGCTAATTTAATTAAAATATGGGTAAAGCGTTCTGAAGAGACCGGTTCAACGTTTAAACCACACCACTGATGAGGCACATTTCCTTATGATTGGGTTCGTAAACCGTCAAAATTGTCGTTACTGGAACAGTGAAAATCCCAAAATCAAACACCAGAAACCATTGCATAGTTCTAAAGTGACAGTATGGGCGGCAATCTCTGGCAGGGGGATAATAGGTCTTTTTTTCTTCGAAAATGCGCGAGGCCAAAACGTCACGGTTAATACGGAACGCTATGTTGAGATGTTGGACGGTTTTTCGGCTCCAGAAATTGAAAGTTCAAGAATAGTGAACTCCAGAACTTTACTACTCTACAATGCCCTAGATTTATTTTAACCATACCTTTTGTATGTATTTGTTAATCTATTTTTTAAATATGCACGTTCTATTGCGCCACCCTGTATATAATTAGAATACAGTTACCTACATTTTTTCCCCATTTATATAATTTCCGATAGTTGGTAAAACTTGAGAAAACCCGGCTTTGTAACCACGCCCATTCTGGTATCTACCATGCGATTTAACTATATTTTCTTAGCTTTCCCTTCTTTCAAACACCTGTACTGAAATTTGACAGACATCATGTGCTTGATAAACTGTAAGAATAAAAATGGACGGCATTGCTATGCCTTTTCTGGTACCTCCCATACAAACTGACCGAGTTGCAAAATTTTCTTAATGTACTTAAAAGGACTTTGGCTGAAGAAACATGTAAGTCGGTTCTCCTGAATGAAATTTCGGTACTGGTCTTATTTCTTTCTTTTTTTTTTGTAATTAAGAAAAAAATCATTTATAAACAATTTTAAATCATAAATTAAATCCCAACCTTAATTTACCAACTCTATTTTCAGGCATTGTTTTAGACGATAGTAAGATTTGCGTCACTTTGCTATCCCGGTTTTCCATAAAAATACGAATTTCGAAAAATCCATTTGTGTTTAATCTGTAGACTGAAATGCTCTTTGTCCCGTTCATGCTTTGCTTTATCCCTTAAATTTAGGAGTTTTAAAGAACTCTTATTTTGTTGCGAATTCTATGATCGTATCAATGGCCGTTGTTTGGGCGGAGCAGTAATTAGTCAGTCAGCCAATCTATTGAATATCTTCCAATAATTTTATTTGCATACATTTATGAGGCCGCAGATGAGTACAAGGAAGTAAGGATAACAAAATCTATTTTATTTCTTAATGCAGCCAAGATTATATATTTGCCGCTTTCCCAAAATATTTTGTTAAAGAAATACATAAATACAGGGTGGCGCAATAGAACGTGCATATTTAAAAAATAGATTAAAAAATAAATACAAAAGGTATGGTTAAAATAAATCTAAGGCATTGTAGAGTAATAAATGGAGTTTATTTTTTAAAAATAACATCATCTAAATAGGGTTACCATCTACGACAGCACTCCTCTAACCGCAAACGAAAATTATTAAAAACTTTCTTCAGTAGTACTGGTGTAATTGCTGCCATTTCATCACGGAGTTGAACGATGTTTCTTGGATTATTACTGTAGACTTTGTGTTTGAGATATCCCCACAAAAAAAAAAAGTCAAGAGGCGTCAAGTCTGGACTACGTGGGGGCCATGGGATATCACCTCTTTTCGAAATCAGTCTGCCAGGGAACATCTGCTTCACCACTGCCATGGAGTCATTTGATGTGTGACAGGTAGCTCCATCTTGTTGGAACCAAGTTCTGAAATTCACTATTCTTGAACTTTCAATTTCTGGAGCCAAAAATCCCTCCAACATCTCAACATGGCGTTTCGTATTAACCGTGACGTTTTGGCCCCGCGCATTTTCGAAGAAAATATGGCCAATTATTCCTCTGCCAGAGATTGGTGCCCATACTGTCACTTTAGGACTATGCAATGGTTTCTGGTGTTTGATTTTGGGATTTTCACTGTTCCAGTAACGACAATTTTGACGGTTTACGAACCCATTCATAAGGAAATGAGCCTCGTCAGAGAAAAGGATATTGTCAAAATTGGAAAATCGATTAAACATTTCATTAGCAAATGCGAGCCTTGCTATGAAGTCAGACTCCTTCAATTCTTGTGTTAATTGCAGCTTATATGGATGCAGTTTAAGATCCAATGTTAAAATTCGTTGCAAACTTCGTCGCGATAATTGTGAGACAGACGATCTCTTGCGAGTCGACATTTGGGGATTTCCTCGTACTGACTCCATAACTCTCTAAACATTGTCTTCGGTCCTAGATGTCCTTGGGCGCCCATTTTAATTAAATTAGCACTCGGAGCTTCACTAATTCGAAGCAGTTCATTTTCAGCGCAATATAGTCGCCTAGTAGCAATATATGAACGAGAGTTCTCGTGAAATGCGCGCACGCAAAATATGCGACGCTTTCCGTCGAAGTGATTCATAGCGACTAAAACTCCATGAGTCCGTCAACCCAGCGATGTAGGCGCCCCCCCGCCCGCGCCTTTTCTACCCCGCAAAAAAAGATGATGCAATATGCACGTTCTATTGCGCCACCCTGTACAATAAATACAATATTTTACAATGAACAGACGCTATGGCACAGTTCACTCATACACCTGTTAAAGTAGATTTTCTCTGTTAAATTTGATCGGAGTTAAAAAAGCTATAGTAGAAAAGCAATAATTATTTTGGCTGACCTAGTGCGTTATGCCGAATTTCCAAGGGCCTTAAATAACCGTTACTTAATTTGTTCACTTTGCTAAATAGCAAAGTCTTATTAAATTTTATAAGATGTAATCTATCTATCTACATATAATAGAATGTAAATCTATCTAATTGTGCTTATAATGCATATTATGTTGTGCATACACAGTGTAAATTAACCAAACACTGGTGACATTGTCATATGCAAGCGATTGTGTTCAAACTGCATTTAACCTTTTCCATCTGATGTCATCTACCATGGCACACACACACACACACACACACGCACACTTTTAAAGATCAACACCAGAATTCGATATAGTCAAAGGAGCCAAACTGTTATTTTTAACCATCATATCATCTTAATTTTCATTAAAAACAAACTGTCATCAATTCTTGCATGCCTGCATGCGAAAGAAGAAGCACAAGCAAACACAACGGAACGCTTGTGTCAGCACATTTTACACTTTCCACTTAATCGAGGATGTGGTAGAGTGGTGGCAGTAGCTGAAATTGTATAGGACACATGCAATTTGTCGCTATTACACAAGTGCAACAACATCAGCGACACGGATGACAGGAATGGCGGCAGCAGTAGCAGCAGCAGCAGCAGCAGCAGCAGCAACTAACAACGAAACTTTTTGGATTTGATATTTACATGTTTTGCATGCTCCATAGTAGCAAAAATCAACCTAAGGCACGTTTTTGTATGAACACAACCGCACTCTACACTAAATGCAAACGGAAATTCCTAAGAACGTTTCCACCCACCTACGGCCAGGCGCACTTATCCACATTTTGTGTGCGTGTGTGTGTGTGTGTGTGGGAGTTGTGTAATAATACAGCATAAAACCCAGAGGAAAAGATGTCATCAAGAACACTTGAACTTCAAGCTGAGGTTTTGCAGCCTTCTATAGATATCCCAACGGATGGAGTAGAGGAGAAATTATAAATCGTTAAAGTATGTGTCGTGCCACATACTTAGCAACTACGTACGAGTATCTTAGAAAATTCGTCGCATACGCAAGTGGAATAGACTGCGTGATGTCGAACTGCTTTCGACAACGGTACGCTCGCAATGTGTGAACATTTACAGTGGAAGGGATCGTAAAAACATTTGTCTTCACGCAATTCTAATGCACTCTAAGAATTTTTACTTTGTGTATGAAATATGGACAAAGAAAAACAAATGAATAGAATCAATTTGGGGCTGCTGTACACTTGATCACTAGACTATAACATATCATCATTATATTATAACATGTCAACGACGACCGCATAATACTTTTCACCGCCAGATGTGAAAAATGTACATTACTCGCATCTTAATGACTTGGAAGCAAAACTTTGCCCCTACAACAATGTAATCTATGTAATAAAACCTTCTATGTGATGATATTTCTTTAAGTCATCCCTGAGCTATCAATCCGTTTTGGGACAACTAAAAATGTTTACCTCAGACAATATAATATTTATATATTTCTGATGTTCATAGAAATCTATATCAATGTAAGTGCACTCGTCAGTCCACCCAAGTGCATGTTGAAACCACGAGGTAAAATCTAGCATAAATACGAAAGCGCTCCCTAAGCTATCTTACCTAACGAAGATGGCAAAAAAAAAATTGGAAAAAATATTCTTTATTTTTAAACATAATCTCATTTTACCCCGATACACTTTTTCTAGCGATATTCAACAGTTTCTATATAAATAAATTATATATTATATATAAATTTAAACTAGCTGACCCGGCAAACGTTGTTTTGCCTTCAAAATGTTAATGTGGTAAAAAAAAATTAATTGCAAAAATCTCATCTCCAACGCCATCTATCACTTCAAATAAAACCTTTTAAACCTTTCGGAATACTCTTCCAATAATTTAAGACCAAAATGAGTCAAATCGGTCCAACCGTTCTCGAGCTTTAGCGAGACTAACGCACAGCAATTGATTTATATATATATATATATATATATATATATATAAATAAAATAAAATAAGAAGATTATTATTAAAATTAATAATAAAATTTTAGTGCTATCACCTGTTTGAAAATTAAATCTCCACTAGTTCCGAAATATTGCCAGATTGTTGGATTCGCTGGTACGCTGGCATTTTGCGCGGCTAAAGCTCACCGGACGGAGTGGTTCTTTTCCAACTTTCTGGCATTGGGATAGCGACAAAAAAAAATAAATAAAAATCATACCAGCTTTTATTAAATATAAAATTAGTAACGGGACCCGAAGCAAGAACGAAAAAAAAAATCGAACAATCGACTAAGACAAAAAAAGGAACGAATGAACTTACAATATCACCATCGTACGTTCACACCGGTACCTTGGCCGGTAAACTGCTAAGGAAATTTTCCCTCCCTCTTGGAATCTTGCCGATTCCACCATGACCATCTGTTGTACTTCTAGTTTGAGGTCCCATAGTCGCCTTCTACTTACTTTTGTCCAGAACCCCCACTACCACATCACCTTATTCAATTCTCCATATTCACAAATTTTCATTTTTTAAATAAATTATTATAAACTATTATTATGTATAAATTATACCCAGATTACAGTAAGAACTGTCAATCCTTAAAATAGCCAAATCTTTTAGCACTGAGAAATTTTTTCAAGTTCGGAAATAGAAAATAAACATAATAATAAAAACTGAACAAAAAAACTGATGAAACTGTCTTCGCCTTCTTTGGACATCATTCTCCATTGCCTTTGCTGCTGACTGTTCCTTTGTCTCAGGTATGAAGCGGTGGTCCATGGTTACAAATATACACAAAAATGCAACTTTATTGCTGTGAAGCATCGCCAAACGCTCTACTGAAACATGTTCACGACACTGGTTTTGCCTATTGAAAGCAAGTGTGGCTACCATTTTGTGCAAAACTTTCTCATCTTCAAACCTTCGGTCAATATACGATGTATAACATTTTTTGAAATGTCTATCACTTCGGATAGCTCACGCACCTTCAACCGATGATCACCCAATACCAGTTTGTCAATTTTCTTAACCGTCTTAGTCTCGATTTTAGACTTGGCAGCTCGTACGGCCTCGTTTAAACTCTGCAACCCAATATTTACAGTATTAAACGAGGGAGCAGACCCATCACTTAAGATTAGATGAGGTGGTTGTTGAAGTTTCTGTGTCTCACGAGTCAATTCATATCATTGTACACGATGTTTGGGTATGAAACTTGTTGTCATTGCTCGACTGGCTTCGGATGACATACAAGCCTCTGGAGCTATAGTATTGGAACGAGACAATTCTGATCTCACATTTGTAAAAAGTGTTGTAGCTGTTGATGAGACATGTGTTCACAAGTATAAAATGCAACATGTCAACAAGTCAACATGTTTCGAAATGACGCCTTACAAATAAGCCGAAATCAGAGAAACCACATCAAATTCAAGGTAATGTTGACTGTTTTCTTTTTTATTATAGCGGGGTTGTACAGCCTGAGTTCTTTTTAACGACCAGTACGGCATTGTGCGACATCTGAGACTGAAAATTCGTAAAAAAAATGCCAAGTATGTGAGAAGAAGACTTAACAATTTTGCACCACGACAATGCACCATCTTATAAGGGCAGCATTGTGAACCAATCTCTGGTCAAAATCCCAACACATATCATCGAACCACCACAGTATTCATCTAGTATGACTCAGACTAATTTTGTTCTTTTTCCAGTCGATGGAAGACATAATTCATGGCGGCAACTGAGACCTGTTCCGGAAAATTGCATAAGTGTGATATCTCAAAAGAGGAAGTCGATGCAATTAATTTGAATGAATAATAAATAGTTTGTGTTTTATTGACCAATTCCTGATAGTTTTTTGGCATAGTATTTATTATTGAGATTTATATATTACTAAATTTCTATGCTGATCTAAACAATTACGTCCTTCCGTGTGTTTGTTGAAACTACGCGATTGCTGTGAAATCTTTTTGATTCGATTTTGCTATATAAATTTCCTTTTATATTCACACAATCTTGTTAAAAGTCTTCTATATTGCAACTATAATTTATAAATCAATTTCAACAATATTTTGCTCATATTTTCATTGGCCAAGAGCTAGCCGAAATGAAAATGGGTGACATCCATCCATACACATCCCTCGTTTAAATTGGTGGTGTAAGCCAAGAAGCTACTGATTTTCTGAATGCTTTAAATTTTGCTGCAATTTAAGTTAATATTGCGTACAATACCACCAATCGTATTGAAAATGAGACATATTAGTAAAAAATGAGACATGTTACAAAAATTCGTACAGCCACCGTGAAAACCAGAGGCTAAAGTTTGGTTTGAATTGATCAATTGAAATGGGAAGTTATAATAGGAAGTTTACTATTATAAATACAAAAATTTGTACAGCCACAGTGAAAACCAGAAGCAAAAGCTTGGTTTGAATTGTTCAATTGAGATGGGGAGTTAGTATTATACCAGTTGCTATGTATTCTTTATCATGACCTACCTAATCATTAATCGTAATAAATATTGACCATTTATTTTAAGACATTTCAAAAGATGAGATTAAATCTTAGCAACTTTATCGGACAAGTTTTACTATTGGTGAGATTACTCTTCAATGATATCGTCATAGTCATCTCCAAGTTCAATAACAGGGTTGTTTACTTAGAGCTCCTTAATTACAAATCTGTCAGGCTTTATGAGGAGTTCCTTGTTTTTTCATTGTGTCCTATGCTTTCTGCAGTATGGCTTATTGAAGCTTTAATTGCGATAGTCTGATAGTCTTGTTTGAAGCGTAAAAACAACTACATCTCTTGTTTCGATATGATTGATAAAGCTTGGCGATTTGTGGGGCCGTTATAAAACAACGCAATACCTACAACAAATATATTACTTTTATTCTTTTTTTTTAATTGAATCATGGTTCGTTTATGCCAACACCAATATTTTTATTGAGGTAGGCCTGAGATAGTACCATATAATAGTGTAAAATGCAATTGCTAGGGTGTAAATCTGTCGGTAATTTGGTCTGAAGATTTACTTTGGAACTTAGGTTCCTCTAGAGAAATTGGATGTTTTGTGGAAGAACTTAGGTTCCTGGCGGGATGTGCATACTTACGAGGGGGTTCCGTACCGGAGAAGATGAAAAGAAAACGGGATATTCGGTTAACTTACATTATTTGGGTTTAATTCGTATGTTGAGGGTGGCTGGCGAAGTGGTGCGGTTGGCGCCAGGAGGAAAAAGAGAGCGAGTATATCGCTGGGACTTCTGTGCCCCGCTGGGCTGCCATATGGGCGTAAAAAAAGAAGGGTTTTTATAATTACATGGTTGTTTGAAGTAGCCTTACTTAATTTTTACAATTTATGATAAATATTTACAAATTGTACGATACAATCAATTCAATGTAATTCAATTTAATTCAGTATAGTTCGATATAATGCAATTTTAATTCACGGTAATACAATTGAATTAAACGTGATTCAATCAAATTGTTTGAAAATTAATTTTAATTCTTTATTTATATAGTTCATAGTTTAATTTAATTTATAAAATTCTTTTTTAATTTATGGAAAGGATTAACTATGTTCAGTTTCATCAGTTTATCCAAATTTCTTGCCTGTTTGGAAGAATTTCGAAATAAGAGCCCATTTTCGTGTGTATTTCTTTCAGATATCTCTTCTTTATCTGTCCGCCACCAGAGCACCAGATTTTTACATCCCACGTCGTCATGTAAAGTTCAACTATGGCAGAATAAGTTCATGCAGAAATGCTCAGTGAAAGTTGTAACACAGGCATATAATAACCAGGTAAATAACTTGATTTTCCTTCTACTTCAGCAGCTATTGAGAGATCATTTTTGAATATGCTGAAATTACAAAATTTGTCAATTTCCAGACTCTTCACTCTATGCCGTTACATATATGAAGACGGTACACTCGGTGTTTCCTTGTGAACAAGTACATCCGCAGTGGAAACAAGTCAATTATTTCAGCAATGTAAGTAAATTACACGCACACACACACACACACATGCGCGCAAATAGACAAATTTGATGCTAGCTACCACATTCACACCCAAATAAAACTTTTTCCTATTCTTATGCCAGGTATGTTGATCATGTTCTTCATTGTTACACACACAAATATGCCACAATAAAAGGTAATTGTTATGCATGTTTTAATGTTACTTTTTTTTTTTTGTTGTGAGAACTCAGTTTACACGTGATTGTTTGCCTCATTTCTTGCTGTTTCCTTCGTGTTTTATATCTCCTTTGGCAACATTCATTTGCTTTCATAAGAGAGAAAAAAAAAAACGTAAAACACAAAACTAAACACGTTTCCGTAAATGCCACTTTTTACGCTTTGTTTTTACTTTACAGTTTTCAATAGGATTCAGCAAAACATCACTACTTCATCATACTCGCACACAGGCATCAACACACAAATTTATTTCATACCATTCGCTGAGTTGCGAAGATGAGTGCGATAAAGAACGCTCACGGAGGAAAGATATGGAAAAATCTTAAACTACAATACATACAATTATTTTGCCTTTATTAAAATAAGATAAGATGTTGAAGGAGTTCTTTTAAACATAACAGTGCTGTATCTGTTTCAACGGCATTTAGTTTCAGCAAGGTGGATCAACTGCACACACAGCCAGACCAATTAGGGCGCCGCTCTATCGAAAATTCCCAACTAAGTTAACAGGAACTACACTTTCCGCTGCCCCCAAGGTTACCTGTCCTGACTGGACCAGACTTTTTTTATAGGGTTATATCAAGCAATAGGTAGAATCGGCGGTTTCGAAACCATTAAACGGATAATCTTGTATTAATAAACTTGTATTAAACGTACAAAAATGCTGTTTTATAATATATGCTTGCAGCCGTGATCCAGTTTTTTACAATTATTCTATTAAGAACATGGTTATTAATAGTGTAGTTGAAGTTAAGAATCTGGGCATCATATTTGAATCAAAATATGCTATGCTAGGTTTTATTGAAAGGAGTACTAAGGATTGTAAAGCCTCTATTGCGGTAAAATCCGTATACATTTACTTTGTCAAGATTGATTTAGAATATTGTTCCTTAGTTTAGAATTCCTTTTCTGTAATTCGCTCAAAAAGAATTGAAAGAATTCAAGAGTTATTTTACAAACTTTACAGAAACTCATTGGCCTACAATGAGTGAAGAGACGCACATCTTATTTTTCAATAATTTTTATATTCAAAATTTTAAATAAGGAAATAAATTGCGCAGAATTATAAAATTTGGTGAATTTCCATTCTCCTATTCGTGGTTTACAGAATTTTATGTTATGAAACTTTGCACAGAACAAATCGTGAGAATAATGAACCAATTACAAGATATTTTATATTTTGTAATAGTTTTTAGCCATTGTTGCATTTCCATGTAGATAACAATTATATTATATTAAATTTACACACGATTTTACATTAATATGTATTAAAAAAATTCCTGTAAAATTTATATTAGTAGACTGAATAAATAAATAAATAAGTAAATAAGTAAATAAATAAATAAATAAATAAACGAATAAATAAATAAATAAATAAATAAAGAAACAAATAAACAAAATAAATAAATAAATAAATAAATACATAAATAAATAAATAAATAAATATATGAATAAATATATAAATAAATAAATATATAAATAAATACATAAATAAATAAATAAATAAATAAACAGATAAATAAATAAATAAATATATAAATATATAAATAATTAAATAAATAAGTAAATAAATAAATAAATAACTAAATAAATAAATAAAAAAAATAAATAAATAAATAAACAAATAAAATAAATAAATAAATAAATAAATAGATAAATAAAAAAATAAATAAATAAATAAATGTATAAATAAATAAATAAATAATTAATTAAATAAATAAATAAATAAGTAAGTAAGTAAATAAATACATAGGTAAATAAGTAAGTAAGTAAGTAAGTAAGTAAATACATAAATAAATAAATAAATAAATAAATAAATAAATAAATAAATAAATAAATAATTAAATAATTAAATAAATAACTAAATATCTAAATAAAT
>JAHXMU010000729.1:61961-72301 GCA_019455685.1 Philornis downsi | reverse complement strand
ATAAATAATTAAATAATTAAATAAATAACTAAATATCTAAATAAATAAATAACTAAATAAATAAATAAATAAGTAAATAAGTAAATATACAAATAAACAAATAAAATAAATAAATATACGAATAAATAAAGAAATAAATAACTAAATGTATAAATACGTAAATAAATAAATAAATAAATAAATATATAAATAAAATAAATAAATATACAAATAAATAAAATAAATAAATATGCAAATAAACAAATATATAAATAAAAAAACAAATAAAACGCTGTACAAAACATTTCTGCAAAACTGCAGATATTTCTCATGCTCAAAAAAAATCGAGTAGATAATCTGTTTTGCGGTCGTAAACAAATCATGAAAACGGAATAAACCTAACAAGTCGTCGTAAAAATATTTATTTCATCCAACGTGAATACCGGAGATGGCGAATATAATGCTGAGAAGTTCACAGGCAGGACAGCGCTAAGCGAAACCCATAACGGATATTCTGCATAAACGGCTTAAAGGTTATATCTTGCAGAAGTGACTTGAATAGCCAAAAATAATGCGATTTAACTCCACTAGAATTTATCTTGTAGGGTTTTCTGAAGTAACAGGACTTAGACAATAAGATTCAATTAACGTGGTGGTATTTCACGACGCTATATTGTATGCAAAGCGACATTCATGGCCTTTCAAATATTTTATACCAATTCAACATCGGGCCGCCCTATTTGCAAAATATTTTACATATTACTTTAGGGCAACCAAATTAAAATTTAAAAATTTGTTGAGGTCTTGAAAAAACTGGAGTAAAATAATGACTGCCGTATTGAGAAAATATTTGACTTTTGTTGTAGATTAAATATATACTTATTATATATATATTTATTATATTACTCTTCCCAAACCCAATTTTTGAAAATATGAGAAAAAGCAAATCTCACAAAAATAACATGACGCATGGCCAGGGATTGGTATAGTAGAGTTCGCTAACAAATTTGTGCCATAACATTATTTCCACAGCCGTAGCATCTCTATAAAGCCTGGTAACACAATTTCATCAACAATCTTTGTATTAGCTGCACAACTAAAATTTCGCTGTCTGCCAACAGATGGCGCCAGCTGTAAATGCTAGTCGGTTCTGCCATAACCTACACGAGCCAAGCTCAGACATATGGCAAACATACCGCCTCGACTCAATGGTGATTTTCTTTTGACGTTGTATTCTTTTGGTTGTGGGAATATGAATGATTTTGTGCCAAATAATCGTGATATGCGGAAAGTATTGATTTTCTTCTTTCAACCGAAGAAAACGGAGGCTGAATCTCATCGAGAGCTTCAAAGCGTTTACAGAAATACTGCTTTAAGTGAAACAACTTGTCGAGATTGTTTCCGTCGCTTTAAAAACGCCGATTTTGATGATGATGGCCGTTCGAGCGAAGGAAGGCGAAAAACTTTCGAAGACACAGAATTGACGGTGTTGCTTGATGGGGATCCATGTCAAACGTAGGTAGAGCTTGTTTCAGTATTGGGAGTTACCCGCCAAGTTGTATCGAAGCGATTGCATGCATTGGAAATTGTTTAAAAGCAAGGAATTTGGATTCCTTATGAGTTGAAGCCAAGGGACGTTGAACGTCATTTTTTCGCCTGTGAACAATTGCTTCTGCGACAAAAAAGAAAGGGGTTTCTTCACCGTATTGTAACGGATGATGAAAAGTGGATTCGTTACAGCAACCAAAAGAAAAGGAAGTCATGGGGGCTACCCGGTCATGATTCAATGTCGTCGCTCTGCCGAATATTCACGCGGCGCAGGTTGTGCTCTGAATTTGGTGTGACCAAGACGGTGTTATTTGTTACGAGCTGTTGAAACCAAACGAAACCGTCACTATGGACCATTATCGACTTCAATTAATGTGATTGAGCTGAGCTTCGGGCAAGAAACACCCACAGTACGCGAAGAGGCACGAAAAAATGATTCACTCACGTGGCCTTAACGGGCTTGGTCACTTGAGTGAATCATTTTTTCGTGCCTCTCTGCGTACTGCGGGTGTTTCTACTTACCTAAAAACGCTGAAACGCCATGTTCTCTAGATATTGCGACTATCTCTTGTTCCGTTCGATGGCACACGGTAAGATAATACTCATATGACGACATCAAGGAATGGCTAGATTTGTGGGTAGCCTCAAAAGATGATGAGGTTTACCGTGACGAAATTTGAGCTTTGCCAGAAACATGGGTAAAAGTAGTAACTAGCAATGGGTAATGCTTTCAATGAATCGTTTGTAAAGATGTTTTCATTATAAAGTTTAAATTTTATAAAAAAAGGACAGCGAGAGCTTAGTTGCACACCTAACATTATTTGGTTATTCTTGTGACATGAAATGTAAAAAAAACGTACCCACTAGATTTTGTTTCAGGAAATTTTGTTTTTTTTTTTTTTTTTTTTGAAAACTGCTAACTGCTAACTTTTTTTGAACTGCTAACATAATTTTGATAACAACATTTTCCAAAAGTATAGAAAATAGAAGTGAAATTGAAATTTAATAAATAGTACATTTGAATGAATCGCTAGTAGAAATCACTTCACGTGCACATCTCTATCACATATGCTAAACACGCACCACATAAGACAAATGAGTTGACATTACCAGGTAAAGTACTCCGCAATGCGTGGCTTTATAACTTTACAATAAAATAAACACACACATTTCCATTTGTACACACACACACACACACACTCACCAACACCCTCACTAACTAAAAGGAAACATTTTGTCGTTTTTGTTGGTTTGTTATTCTTGGAAAAAATTAAAAGTTTTTCATTTTAACTTTGTCGTCGTTATCCCTCAGTTATGTGCAGTCTTCTTTGCTTGAAAATTCTAAATAATTTGCGAGGATAGATATAATTCTTTAACTGTGTAGGAAAAATATATGTACCTGAATTGTGTTACTAAAACTACACAATATATTAAAAGCAAAAAAATAAAAAAAAAATAAGAAACTTCATCATTTGTATTGCTGTGGTTTGCTGTCCTGCTTCTCATTAATCACATAGGATTTCATCATTCAGAGTGATCATTTTAAAGAACTATTTAAAAAATATGTGCAATGAAAAAGCTCTGGCAATTGATATTTCAATCATGTGCACTTTAATAGTACATATACCTATATAAGGCGATATGAAATGGTTTTAACTATTTTTGCTTGATTTTTATTCAACATAGTTAGAATGATCTGATGCAGATTTCACAGTTTTGTTCGATAACTTTGTCGCCATTATACCTCTTTCATAGAAATCCTGGTGCCAGCGAAACTCCTTGATTTTCTGGCCAGTCATTATCACTGAGCGTGCTCTGGTGTTCTACTGATGGAACATAATTCCTATACTATTGACCAAAGATGCCCGCTTCTGGGCGACTGTTTCCTTCCTTCCAGTTGTTAACGGTACAGGTTGGAATTAACTGTTTGGTAAGTGATGCAGCTCATACTAGATTATTTCGTGCCAATTCTATCAAACACACAGCAAAACTATTGTTACCGTCATTCGCACCGACTCACTGCAGCTCAACCATGACCATTTTTACTTGATGTTGTCATAAGCAATCAACTTTTCACCACCAGTCACCTTTCGCTTCAGAAACGAATGACTGTTGTTGAGATTCTGTAGCAAATCTCAAGTAAAATCTCGTTTCATGAGTTATTTTTTCGAGTTAACTCATGTGGCACCTATACATCAAGCTCCTTTTCGTATCCATCCTTATTCAAATAGTTCCAGTCTATTACAGCATCAGGACGATAAGCACTATTTACAGTTTGAGCCACCTGCCCTGCATTTTCGTCTTTATTTATGTAGAAAAAAGTTATAAAATGTGGCATTTTTTTATTGTTTGTATCCTAATTTGATGTACGCTTAAACGATGCCGAGATAAATAATTACAAAACTGTCAAACAGTTTTTTGAGTACGAAATCTTATCTTTCTAACGTCATATTGCATAACACGATCGCGTTTATATAACGCATAATACAGAGTACAAAACTACATATAGGACAAATAATTATGGATCCTTTGATATTTCCGTTACATGTCAAAAAAATTGTCAAAAATTTTATGTATATGAGAATGCAGTTGTCCAGAAGCCATTAACGGGCAAGTGCTAATGCTCATGAATGGAGTGGCATCAGCGCAAGTTGAAGTTTGAATTAGGGAATGAACAGGCATGCCAGAGTCGTAGATATCATATAGTATAGGGCCTAGCATCCTACCCTAGGGAACTCCTGCTGAAATATTGTTTTTTTTTTTTAATTGAAACAAAGTCCTTGGATTTTACTACAAAAGATCGATCCTCGATATAGGTATCCAGCAGCTTGTCGGTAGAAAAGAAACTATTTTGTAATTGAGGCCTTCATGCCATATTTTATCAAAAGCTTGGGAGATGCCTATAAACAAAACTGAGCAATAATTCCAACCTTCTAATGTTTTCCTGATCTGGGTTACTATATCTTCTACGGTGTACTTGTTCTATCGTTCTATGACCGTTTCGAAGCATGAGTATTACATAGTTTGCTTCAATATGGAAGAAAAACCTATTCAAACAGTTTAAATGAAATTCAGTGTAAACTTATGGGTCGATAGAATATGATGTGTGACAGTTCCTTTCCAGGTTTTGGTATCATTATTATTTCAGACAGTTTCAATGATCGAGGAAAGTATCCAATGCGGAGTATAGCATTAAATATAAATAAAATTCATTTGAAAATATTGTGTGGGAGTTCGGAAATCATTTTCTCTGTTATATCATCGTGTCCAGGAGATTTATTCATTTTTAACAAAAGAAAATTTTTTTTTAAGAAAGATAAACTTGTTTTCATGAAATTTGTGACCATTGGGCTAATGATCGTTGGATTCATACGAGAGATTGTATTGTTCGAAGTAAATACTTCTTGAAAATGATAAGCCAATTCTTTCAATATTTCATCGCTACTCCTTGCCCATTTTCCACCTTTTATCCGTATTAGAGATCCTTGGGTTGTAGGCCTAGTGGGTTGTAGTTGTCTAGTGGCCTTGTACAGGCTATAGTCAGTTTTTTGTGTGGCTTCTAGATGTGGTAAGAGGCGGACTTCGGAGGTTTCTCTCTTTTCATCCAGAGTTGGCCTTACTGTTGACTTGCACTGGTCGAGACAAGCTTTGGGGAAGGGAGATCTGTACTTCTGCAATCGTCTTCTCGCTTTCCTTTTTCTCGTTGATTAGGGATTAAATATGACATGAGGAGTTATATTTTTTTTAGAATAGACCTTGTGCTGTGTTGCCAAGTTTACGGCAGTTGTCATTGTAGTAGTAAGTTTAATCATAGCTTCATAGTAGGCAAAAATTCAGATAGCTGCAGTGTACGAAATATGGGTTACAAGAAAAAAAATTATTTTCGAAAATCGATTAATTCATATCAAATATACTAGAAATGGTTGGTCGATATCCAATTTACAATCTGTTCTATTTAGAAAATGTCAGGTTGTGGCAAGTATTAAGTAGTTTGATAAAGATATCCAATTTACAATCTGTATTACCTGGGGAAATGTCAGGTTGTAAAAAATATGAAGTAGTTTGATGGGGACAGACAGACAGACGGACCTCGACCTATATAGATTTAAAATATTCTGACACACATTTGTTCAAAAGATGCTAAAGTACTTAACATTTTTTGTAGAAATGCTTTTCAGAATGTTTTTTTTTTTTTTTTTTTTTTTTTTTTTGGTGTTACACTTTTTCGCATCAAATCATATAAATCTACAATCATTCGTGCGAAAGTGTAATAAAACACTGCTGAAACACTCAATTTATGGGGAGGTATCCTAGGGGGTTAAGCAATGTACTCCATTTTCATTTTCAGAGTGTAGTTTGTATTGGAGGCGCCAGGAACATCCAGAAAACCGCCGCCTAATCAATTATAAGTGGATGCGTCAAGATTCGAACCCACGGTCACATGCACAATAGTTGCGTGCTGTAACTATCGATTACTTCTAAAAGAGATACCAGAAGGGGTTATACTAGGTTTTAGATTTTAGATATTAGAAAAAAATTAGGGGCACCAATTAGCATGAGCAGCATCAGTTCATTTTCCTTTCCAGACTCCAGTTTACTAAATGTTTATCATGTTTTAAATTTGGCCGAAGTAATGCTGTAGAATAAGACTTAAAATTTTGAGAACATGCGGATCAAATTGGTTTTTTGTATGGAAGATGCCACAAAAAAACAGACTGAATGAGTCAGCTTATTATTGTTTCTAAGTATTACATAGCAAATCACTTGAGAGAAATGTGGGTTTAGGAGCGTACTGATTAGAAATTACAGAGAAATGGCTAAAATGGCAATTTTGCCAAATTTTTTGGGCGGACCAGAAGGTGCCTGCTAGTATCGCCCATTTAAAATCATAGGAAACTATTTTCCTGAAGATTGAACTGAACTGAAGATGTCAAGTTTTAAGAAATTTTATGGGCATGTACGATCGTTATTAGGTCTACCAGCCGATCCTTTTCAAATTAAAGAGTTAAAATTTGTTTGATCAAAAGATGTTTGTTACTTTATATGCTTCCTTAACGGAAAGAATTAAAGTGTGTATCATTTGGTATGGCAAAAATTTAACACCCAGACGGAGACGTTTAAAGTACCACGAAATTTTTCACCAAATGTCTTCAATATCCATGTGTTTGCCTGGTTAGCTGGTTGGTAAACACAATAACTATATTAAGTCGTTATGAAACTTCTTGGAACTTGGTGCAACCTAATATAATATTCTGTATTGATTCATAATGTTTCATAAAATTAAAAAAAAAAACTTACAAATTAACCATGAGCCATCTGGTAGTTACCATACAAATGATCACTTTAAAACATATATTCTTAGCTTTATATCTTTTAACCAGTTGCAGTGAATTCAATCAAATTTGGTACACATCGTGCGATTGACAAAATTAATTTTGTAAGCAAGAACGGTGGGCATTTTCGCATCTTGCCTGGTTCCTCCCATTCAAAGCACCTATTTAATCCGTATTTCTTTACATTCATTTATTTTGCCCATTGCACTGAATTGAGCTAAATTTGGTTGAATTGACTGCGGCGTCCCTTCCATTCGGGTACCTCCCGTACAAATTAACCGATTTATTTTCCCCGAGTAATTCATAATTCGTACACTGCCGCAGAATATGAAAAAATTAACAGGATAACCGCGTCCTTTCCAATATCGCTCACAGATTATATGATTTAACCCATCCTGTATTGCGTATTTGTTGATAGAAACAACTTTTGCACCAAAGTAAACGGATGTTGAGTAAAGACGAATGTAAGGCGATTCACCTGATTGTTATTTCTGTAATGGTTTACCGTATGAAATTATACGAATATTTACTCCTTCGAGTGAAGGTCTAAATAAAGAACTTCAGAAAAAATTGCTAACAATATGCTACTAAAAGAGGTATCAGAAGGGTTGGGTCGATATAACTCATTTACAATCTCCAGCTACAATATGGCAAAATATTGGGCTGTTGCAAATTATGAGGAGTTTCATAAAGATGTACGGCGGTTACAGTTTCCATTAACCAGCCAGACAGGCGGACATCGCACAAATGACTTAGAAAGTCACGTTGTCGCGCGTTTGATACAAAATTTATATTTTGATACAAAATATCATTCATGCTATATCAAATTATGGATTGACATTGGCCACTATCTACAGGGCTTATTTGGTCCAGCGGAATAATAGCCAGAAATTATCAACAGTGAGTGGTGAGTAATGAGAAGTACTGATGAAAGTGTTTAAAGTACCGAATATATTTTGGTTCGTTCGTTCTTCATTGGCATATCTGGCAGGCTAGCAGAGCGGCAAACAGAATACTGTCACAAATCTATATGAAGCTAGAATTTGGCGCTGTAGAATACTTTGTAATGTCGTAGCTGGCGATTGGAAATGGGCCACATTGGGCTCCTTCTATTATTATATATTGCATAGAAATTGGCAGAGATACGAATTCTTTCTTCTGTAATTTCTAATGGACGTAGAATTAAACTTGAAAAAATCAACTATTCATCATATATTCTTAGGTTCACATTTTTCACCTAGGCTGCAGTAATCTGAAATTTTGTTCATTGTGTTTTCCGGTGCTTAGCATGTCTCTTCCAATACTTTGCAAAAAATTGATCGACTTAACAATTAAAATTCATTCATTCATATCTTTAATTCTCTTTTCTCTTAATTCTGTCAAGCGCCTGGAAGGTGTAAAAAAGAAAGAGACTGTAAAAAGTATAGTTATGGGCAACAGGATATCTCCCTAGAAAATTAACCCATTTTTCCAGGACGAGACCGAAAGAGAGTCCCTGTCATTTCAAAGTATGTTTTAACAAGCAAAATTGTTGTGAAAATTCCCTAATGAGGAGATTTGAAGCAAGTCTACATTACTTTTCCCCCCAGGTTCGTCCGCTATTGCTGATTTTTTTTTTTTTGAAATTTGTGTTGCGCGAAAGGTAACTAAGGAAATTCCCGTTAGTCGGCCAGTAATTTTCAAAATCCACTGAAATGTAATACTTTCCAAATGAAAAAAAGAAAAATTAATTTAAATGAGCCACTCTGAATATGGGCCACTGAAAATTCAGATATTATTCCTTTTCTATTGCCTGTGATGACGATTATTGACTCGATCGAATAGCGCTCCGTGTGTTTTCTCTACACTGCAAAAAATACTACACATTTATGTGTGGCAATCGGTAAAAATATCATTAGCCACTCTGTATCCTTTCTCATTGAATAGTTTCTTTGTCATATTCTTGTTCTTGTTGTTCTTGACGATCTTGAATACAAGGCATAGACTGAAAAGCGCTCACAAAATAAGCTCTTAACGAAAAATATACCTGTAAAATGAAACGTCTACTCTGCTATTCATAAAATTTATATTTGGCAAAATTTTCGTAACACGTGCTTGTTATTCTACGCCTAGCCGGAGGGCTTATAAATATGTGATCTACAAGATTCCTGCTGAAAAAAGGAAGACATCCTTCTCCTCTCTCCAGTAAATTTTGAGTAGTTTTGTTGCAGAAATCTACATGGGTGGACACATAGTTTTCGTGCTATGAGTGGGCGTGAGGGTGAATGTGAGTTTGTAAGTGCCGGTGTGTGCGTGTGCTTGTGTGTGTGTGTGTGTGTGTGTATGTGTGTGTGTGTGTACGTGTGCAAGTGCGTTGTGTATATTCTACTTGGGCTTAAAAGCGATTATCCTGTGTTCAGCATATCAATTGCTTTACTCCTACGAACGCCTCTCCACCGGGGCATAGTTGCGGGTTTCTTTGCTTGTGTGAGTGTATTTGTACAAGTATTTATGCATGCGTGTTTATCCTTGTAGCGTAAGTCAGCGGGATTTGCTATGAATAGCTCATGGATAAAAGGATTTCTGTCGAATGATACTAGCGATACATAGAACGTTATGCTATATGTGTGTATTTGGGGAATGTGCAAACGCCAATGTGTACATGTGCATGTATTATCACTTTTTGTGCTTGTATTTAAAGCTGTTGTTTCTATTAGTTACACAACAAATGAATTTGCCTTGACACTTTGTAGATTTCTATGTGGATTTTATTGAAATATTTTTATTAGCATAAAAGTATTTGCTAACGGCGATTCCTTGTAATTGTTGTCATACATACATATATATATATATAGTATATATATGTACTTATATAGTATATATGTATGTATATAGTATAGCTATGTATGTAAGTACATCATGACATCGGCATTAAGTGAATTTTCGAAATATGTTCATGGATGCTCATAGACGTTGTGGGGAAATGTATTAACTAGAGCTGATTGGATATTGTAGAGCTTCATAATAATTACGGGTTATCAACTCACATTGCTCTTTTTTGATTGGTTTCCATACAAAGGTTTCTCCATAAAATTCTCTATCGTTTTTATAACAAATTCTTGATAAATTAATTGCCGTCAGTTGAATCCTACTTTTGTAAGCATATTAAGAAACTGGTACAGCTGTTACAAATTTGCAGTAACTCTGTCTTATGTATTTAATTTCAAGGTTCTTGATTTTTGAAGATTTTGTACATGAACATCAAATTATTTATTATAAATGTTTAACAAAAGAAATTAATCAATTTTACACTTCCTCTTTCCTCAAATCAGATAATTTTCATCCGTTTAATAAAAGCTTGATACTTTCTAGAATGCGAGCAATTTGAAGCGTGGAATAAAAGACAAAATTCTCGTTATATAATACATGGGTTATACAGGGTGGCGCAATAGAACGTGCATATTGCATCATCTTTTTTTGCGGGGTAGAAAAGGCGCGGGC
>JAHXMU010000729.1:4560-56961 GCA_019455685.1 Philornis downsi | reverse complement strand
CTTCGGATTCGTAGTGTTCCAGTGGTGGTAGTTCTGGTTAAACACATTCCCATTGAGATGAAAATTTGCTTCATCCTAAAACAAAAAGATTGACATACTCCATGCCCCGCCCAAACAAATATAAACTTTCTTTTGAGGCACTTTGAAACGAATCAATAATTTCACATCGTAATTTCTGAAACAGTTCATTTAAAACATCAACCGTGTTGCAAACCTGAAAATTGTTTGGATTTTTTTCAGTTTCTGGCATATGCTTTAAAATTTTAGACAATTTTTATTCTGATTTCGATAACCGATTTAAAAATGTTACTAAATTTTGTTTCTGTATTGTATTTCATTTAAAATTTTGTAATACGAAATACTGACAAAATATCTAAATTCAAAAACTAAATTATTTGAAGCATTTTTGTATTTTTATTTGTTGCCAGACTCTTTGCTTTGACAAGAAACGAAATTCATTTCTGATTCTGTATAAAACATTTCTATTGTTTCAGGTTCCTCAAAACAAAATATCTGCTTCATTGTGTTTATATACCTATAGAGAAACAGAATCAATTTAGGTTTCTAATTCCATTTCAGCTAAGAGTGAGTGAAACTATGAAGGGAATGATTGTTTGGAACATGAATTAGAAAGGAATTTCTGTTTTGCTTTAAATAAATTTACAATATCAAAACCGAAACGAAAGTAAAAATATTTTCTTCAACATACCTCTTAAGGCCATAACAGGCAACAAATTCCTTTTTGTTCATGATATTTAATATCTGTACCACCCCTTTGTTATAATCATTTAAATGTAGAAATATTTATTTGCCAGCTATTGTTAATTTGTATGCAGATACTTGCCTGGTACAGATGTTTCCTTTTATTTCATAAATAAAGACTAAAATATATCTTTATTACTCATCAGAATGCAATGAAAGTAATTGGTTTCTGCGTAGTTAAGTTTATTGTTGGGGTTTTTAGAGAGAATGGAAAACTTATACAGAATTTTCAGACAGATAAACTGATTTATAATTACCTTCACCCCAAGGTCTTTCATTTTTAGTGCAAAACAGTAAAGTGTGGAAATAACTTGATTCTTTATAAGTTCCTTATAAAAAAAATCACCTAATTAAAATCAATAGAGAAGTAAAATTATAAATTTGGGAAATCAGTCTCAAAAGATCATGTTTAATTGGTCAATTCTTTCAGAGAGTTTCCAGCAGTATAAACAAATATAATGAACAAAAATTTAGGTTGGGAGATTCAGAGAAATTTTTAAAATGTACAATTTCCAGCTACGACAACTTGACGAATATTGTTGTGATTATCACTGCATATATTCCGATAATACGCAGGCCCAGCAAAATCCGTAACAATTCTAGGCTTGTCAAATTTATTTATATAGTCTTGTCAATTCCTTGCACAGAAGATCTATTATGACGGGCATAATCACCCCGTAAGACACCAAAGGAGCCCAAGATTGAGTCATCTATTTTGTAGAAAGTTTTGTTCATTTTTACGCATTCTTTGGTTTGTTAAATGAAAACCTTTAACTAAATAAACAACAATTCAGATGGCAGGTATTTAACACGTGACAGCTTTGCCAGCCTGGCGGTTTTGGAACCATTAAATAGATAAACCTGCATATTCCAATAAGCCGCAATTGATCGATGTCCTCAAACTCAACATAAGCCATGCCGTCGCCCAATTTTATTCGGATCTATGCAGCAGGCTTTATTATATATTGTATATACGTTGTATCCATAAACGGAGGCATACATGGCTCTTAAAAGGTAACAGTAATAATAATGATTAGTATCTAAAAAACATGTTTTTCACTTCACATCAACATTGACAGCACCTACAAAAAATTATTATTATTTTTTTTTAAATTTGAAGTGTAACAAAACAAAAAATTTTCTACTTAGCTGGCGTAAGGGGTCCCGGTGGTCTAGAGCTCGAAAATTTGGGGTATTTTCAAGAATTTTTTTTCCAAAAAAAAAAAAAAAAATGTAAATTATATTTAAATTTTTAGGCTTTCTATTTAACTTCTTTTACATACAAAAATGAGAAAAAAAATTTTTATTCTAAAAATGGCGCTGAAGTTGACCCTCCCAAAAATTGGACCTGGACGGAGTTTTCCACTTTGGCTCTTCTAAAGTGTGTCCCAACTAGAACGTGAAACTGTATTATATCGTAAAGTAGACAGAGGTTATGTACGGAACAACACATCGGGCAGATGACCGCCGCGGCTTTGCTGGCACACACATGCGATCTTTTAATGGCATTTTCAATGACCGTTGTGCATAAATGCTTCGGTATTTCATTAATGCAGCGGCTTATTCTCGTAAACCATCGACTTCAAAAAACCCCAATGAAAAAAGTCTAATGGTGTTAAATAGCACGATCTAGGCGGTCAATTTTGGTCTCCAAAACGCAAAATAACACGACCGGGAAATGACTGATGCAGCAATTGAATTGTTTCTCTGGCTGTATGACTCTTCTGTCTGTCTTGTTGAAACCACATCCCTCCACATTCATTTCTTCAATTCTAGGCACAAAAAAACTGGTTATCATTACACGATACCGAACGTTATTGACTGTTTACGCTTGACATGCCTCATTTTCATAAAAAAAGGTCCAATGATTCCTCCAGCCCAAAATCCACAACGCACAGTGACACGCTGAGGATGCATTTGCTTCTCGTGAATCACTCGAGGATTTTGCTCACCCCGAATGCAACAATTCTGTCTATTTTAATGAGTGTTAAACTCATTTTAAAATATCTCATTTTAAAATAATCATTCATATTGAATCCTCTCTTTTACAACACATTCTTTGCATCCTTTGAATAGAATATGGCAAAACTTTTTGCACTTCGTGAGGTTACTTTTAAACTTAGTGAAATTTTGTAAGACTTCAAATTCTTAATCAGAAATATCGAAAATCTGAAGTATCATGTCTTTGTCGTTATGTTTTCGATTTTTTAAGCTTGATATTTACTGTGTACATTTAACAGTCAAGTTTCCAAAGGCAAATTAAAACTTAACTTCTATATCACAAAATGGATTTTATAGAATAGTTCAATTGACAGCATTTTTGAAAAAATATTACAACTGGGTGCTATATAGCCATAAAAAAATGAACATATAAATGCAAAAAAAAAAAACATTGTTTTACGGAATATTAGTTTTGAGTATCCCTAACATCTGTTAGGCCAGATTTATTGCGATTCATTAAATCCAAACTATTTTCGAGAGTGTAATATATCTGCTGCTGCTTCAAAAGTTTATTAGACAACGCGGCCAATCTCCTACGGCATTCGTCAAACTACTGTGCAGTTTTTCTCTTTCAACTGGTGAAACAGGCGCCTGAGAAAATTTCGAGGAGAAGAAGAATATAAATTCAGTTTAACAATTGGTATTCTAAACTATTTTGCTTCAATTTATTTGCATTTGACATATGATACTTTTCAAGCACAGTTGGACTCCACTTTTTCAGAAAAAAATGTACCTAATAATTCAGTCCTGCACAGCGTTTCGAACGATGGTCATTCTATTCATGACTGAATATTTGCGTTCAATTCAATTGTGTTCACAACTGGCTACAAGTTCAGTCATGGTCACATACCTACACACATTGATATTTATTTAAATGCTGTCAACGTTGCACATATTTCCGCGAAAAATTATTCTCAGATGTGATTTCGTATTAAAGAAATGCTGTCATTTGTACCTGTCTAAAAGCTTCCTTTTTTACGCTTATCGTATATACGAGTACATATGGTTACAATCAAATGCATGGCCCCTTTGTGTGTGTTTGTGAAAAGCTCAATCTCAAATGCAACATATGGTGTATGCCATTCGATGGAAAAATTTCAAATAATTCAAGTTGTGCCGCTCCAGCAATAACAAAGTAGTTTCCATGCACACCGAAGTTGCTTTTGTATTTTGCATATGCAAGGCGCACAAATATTTGTAGGCGTATAAGTAAAGTATTTGAATATGCATATTTCCATTCAAGCTCTATCTTTTCCTCTTTTTTTCTCAATATTTTCTTCCCTATATCTGTTACGAAAGCGAAATTTGAAAAACAATCACGGCAATATAGTCAATAGATTGAAGGAAACTGTAGGACGAACTACAGCTGTAGTGAGTTCGGAAACTATTATAAATTCAACTACAATTGCATACAGATCAATCACGCACCTTAGCTTTAAGGCATACATTGTGTTTCTGTATAGAGCAGAACAGTTCCTAATAACGTTACAGTTAAAAGGTCAATAAAAAGTGCAAAAATAACTTTTGAAGAGAACGATTCCTTCAGCAGATATTTACATAAGTCGAGTATTAAGGTGGCCCTTACATTTACTTTTCCGAAAAACTTAGTTCTCGGTAATCGCTTTTATTAACAATATCTGAGAAATTGCGTGTACAAAATTTTAGTTCGGTAGAATACGCACTAAACATCTCGGCAGCATTCTTAAAACGCGATAAAGATATCAAATGCATGTAAAATTTTATTAAGTTGGAACAAAAATTTCTATTTATACAGAGATCATGCAAGAGAGATCAGCGCAAGCATAATTCAGTATTTTTCGTTGGAAAAGTGGGCAAATTTAACGACAAAATTTTACAGATGTTTAGTACAGAAATGTGTAGAGCGCCAGAAGGAAAATGGCAGGATTCTTCAATGTAGACCATCCTCACGCACCGGAGTAAGTTTTTTATTTTATTTTTGTATTGTTTAGTCAGTATCATCACAGCAGGTAAAAATATTTATATAAAGGGTGGCGCATAAGTAACGTTAACGGGGACTATATTGAATGCGTTCTTGTACATCATTTGGTTTTAACTCGTGAACAAATTGCATGTTATATGAGAAAAGATGTAACATACATATGTAAAATTCTTTGCAAAGACCGCCTAGACATCTCTAACTGCTGAGAACGTCGCCTTCCTTGCACTCGAGCAATGGGCACTTCATTTTGAACTGCACGAGGTCTTCCAGCACGCAGAAGATCACAGACAGCCCCTTGTTGTCCAAGACGATGAATCAAGCGGTAAATTGTTGGAGCGCTAGGAGCATTTCGAATATGCAAGAAATTTCGATATGTTTTGAATAATCGAATGCTGATTTTCAAAGTAAAATTGAACAACCTTAGTTCTTTGTTCTGTGCCGAGCCTTTGCATCATAAATTTCCCAAGTATTATTTAGTTACTTCTATAAAGAGACGAAAAAATAGACTTAAACAAAAAATTTATTCACTGATTAAATCTTAGCGTTACTTATGCGCCACCCTATACAAAAGTTTAAGATTTTACGTAATGTGTTGCAGCAAATTTCAACTAAAGTACACAGGAAAGCTACATTTAGATATCTTACGACATATTAAGGTAAAACGATAGCAAAAAACCTTTTAATATTTAGAGAAATTTTAATGGAATATATTTATAGAACTTCCAAGAAGAAGTTAAAAAATGTAATTAATTGTGTTGTATAAACATAATGTTAATACTTACCTTTTTTACTAAAACTTGTTATAAATAATGTTTATACTTATCTCTTTTTTTATCAAAACTTATTAAAATGAATTTAAAAATGAATTTAAAAATGAATTTAAAAATGAATTTAAAATGAATTTGCAAACGTTCATGAACATACCTAATATAAGATTAAATCAAATTGTGCTTTATACTACCTTTTTTGCCCTTTTTGGGGTAAAGATATTGTGAATTGTTCGTAAGAAAAATGTCAGATAATGTTTAACGAAAGCCAAAAATTACACTTATAACTGCCATAAATTGCAAAACCAAAAAGTAGTTACTCTGCACAGCTCAAGCGGTAAGCATCACAGCTTCCCAAATATATTTATATTGAATTGAAATTAACAATCTTAATTTCTTTTATTTCACAACCTACAACCAAATAACTTCTCAGATCTCTTGAGAAATTATTAGATTAAAAGGCGCCATAACATTCATCAGCAGGTCGACTTGCCTTCCCAGCGGTATCTCAAACCCCAAATACAGTCCACAACCTACTCTAGATATTTCCAACTGGGTCCAGTGTCGATCACCACATCAAATTGATTGCAGCAATAACAACAACGGTCCATTTGCCCCAGCTGCATTCAATCAGCTGCTAATTCTTCATTCAATTTTATTCAGTGCAAATTTCTTGTTCTGCAAAGTGTAAAGATCTGCAATTACCTTCAAATCCTTGTATTAATCCTTCGAATACAATGATGCGCATTTTGTGTTTGTAGTTATCACGTAAAATATTAGTAGAATATCTCCGATGTAGATTATATATCTTTTCCCGGTTTTTATTTTGAATAATATATAGTTTTTTGAGTGTTGTACTGCAAAGACCAAACATGACATCCATACGTCACTATCGGTTTAGCCATTTATTTTTACAGTTTAATTTAGATTAGATTAGATTAGAGAATTTAGTAGGATTAAATAAAATATGTAAAATGAGGAACATATGGGATAAATTAGGTAACTTGATAAAAGATGAGCCTTTCGGTCTATTTTTTCACACTGTATTTTTTTAATGCAACTGATAAAAACTTGGATTACTGCAGTCTGCAGCTTAGGATTTTCAGGGTGAAAATTTGATTTCGATAAATCGTTTAAATTGTGGCCCAGCAAAATAAGAAACTGAAATTCAACACAATTTTTGGAGTAAAGTGACGAAAATTTGCGTAATCATTAATGAATTAAACATAGATTTGTCACAGGTTTGTCTTTTTTACATTTTCAAGAGAGCTTTTATAGCAAAAGCAGCCATTTTGCAGCAATTTTTCATTTCATTAAAGAAATTTTGTTTTTGGATCGGAAGAGTTTTCATGCCGTAATTAGATCACAAAGCTGTTTTATGTGGCGGACGAATCACAATACGAGGTGTATTCAAAAAATAAGGTGAATTTTCAAATTTCACGGGCTACGTACATTCGACTTTCGAATTTTATTTTTTTTTTCTTTATGTTGGTACACTTGTCTCGAAGATATGTTGACGGTTTTATCCATATAGCGTGTTTAGTTTGTTTGTGAGAGCCATAGATAAGACAAGTGTTTTGCATGTTCGGTGATTTTCTGCTATCGAAAAAAATGGATCAAAAAAATTGCATCAAATTTTGTGTAACAAATGGAATTAACACTTGAAAATGTTAACTGTGGCATACGGTGAGAGCTCTCTGAGTCAAACAAATGTTTACAAGCTTTTCACAGAAGGTCGAGAAGATGTGAATAACGACGCTTGCTCTGGACGCCCCAGCACATCAACAACCGATGAAAATGTTGAGAAAGTGAAGAAAATTATTGCGGAGAATCGTTGAATCACAATTAGAGAAGTTGCTGAGGATGTCGGCATATCGATTGACTCATGCCATTCAATCTTTTCGGAAATTTTGGGCATGAAACGTGTGGCAGCGAAGTTCGTTCCAAAATTGCTGAATTTTGACCAAAAACAGCGTCGCATGAGTATCGCTCAGGAATTGTTGAATGACGTCAACGACGATCCAGATTTGATTAAAAGACTCATAACTGGTGACGAATCATGGGTATATGATGATGACATCGAAACTAAAGTCCAATCGTCCCAATGGAAGAGTTCAGGGCAGCCAACACCAAAAAAGCACGCCAAGTTCGATCAAATGTCAAGCTTATATGGAAAAAATTCAATCTCGGAAAATTTGTATGAAAAATGGTACAAGCGTGTGGCAATATCGTACATTCTCATTCTCAGATCTTAACGTAGAAAGCTCCTTCAGTGTACCACATTCGTCAGAATTTTGTACAACTAAATTAAAGATATGAACAGGAATATAAAAAACAAATGCAATTGCATCCCATGAATGGGATACGGGACCTTCTCACATTCCATCAGCTTAAACGCATTCTATTTTCAGACTCACTCAGTTGGAATTTACAGTTTAACGACAATTTCGAACGTCACAATTTGAGAAGCATTCACCTGACTACTCGCAGTGTTCGTCGGACACTGACATCTAGGTCGCCGCCGCTGAAATAATATAATAATAGACGGAGGTATGCTGGATTGAACCTGCGATCATGCGAACAATAGTTGCGTATACTAACCATAACGTCACGGTCGGTGAACATGACAATATGAGGGTTAAGTAAGTTGTTTTCATGGGAGGTACCAGAGGAGGACATGGTTGATATTTTAAACAATTTTCCAAGTATTTTAAACAGTAGGACAAAAAATTAAGTTGATGTTGACTATGAATTAAGAGTTAGTGTGAAAAAAATATTGAATTTTGATAATCGATTAATTTGTATGGAAGGCATCAAAAGGAGTGAAACGATATGGCCTGTTTACTATTCCTGGCTACAATCCGGCAGGATTTATTACAGTTATTGTGTCTAATGGCCAGCCAGGTAACCAGACAAACAGACATTTCTCAATCGGCTTAAGAAATCATGGATTGCATTTGATCAAAAGACAACTGACGCTTTAAACGAATCCTTCTGATTGCTAAATTTGCCCCTAATCAAATAACGTTACGGCAGAATCTACTACTAGTTACAGCTGGCGCCATCTATTGTCAAACAGAGGGAATATATTTTCGCACCTAATACTATACCAATTTAGCACACAATGCATTTTCTGTTCATTGAGCCATTCATTTAGCGATTTATTGCTAAATTTGGCAAAGTAATTTAAAGACAGACTTGTCAATGTGTTTTCAAGTCGGATTTAATAAATGCAATTAAATTAGTTTCATACAAATCTCAACTCTCAACTGAGCTAGAATTGGACCTTTCAGGTAATTATTTTATCCATATCCTGAATGTAAAGAATTTTGTTAAACAAATATTTAACAGAGGCATGTTTGCGCTCTGATAATTGCTAAAAGAAAGAAAGTAAAAACACAAAAAAACCCCCGGCGACTAATTAATTAAAAACGCATCACGTTTAATACGTCAACAGACAGAATATAACATGAACACGTACAGACACATGCGAGTATAGGCACCTCCATACAAAACATTCAAGAAAAAATCTGGAGTTATATTAGACTTTCTTGCAACATACAAAAGTGGCATCAATGGCAGTGGATGCTGGAGCCTTAAAGGCAGCGCAGCAACCAAAACTCATTACGATAACAAAACAATAAGTGAACCAAACCCAACATCAGCAGTCAACTGTAACCACAAGCAAAGTTCTAGTCCCTTCAACCCACCGGCACTTCGGCAAAGTGTGTGTGGGCCAGGTATTTAGTAATTTCTCGGAGTCTGTGGGAAAAAGTGTTGACGGCTTAATAAAATGTGAACGTAAATGTAAATGTAAAATATCAACAACAGAAGGAGCATCAGCAACAACAACAGCGAAAGAAACAGCATCGTTGAATGCAACGCATTCAGGAAAATCTGCTAAAACGGATATAAAAAGGGCATATGTACGAGGCCGGTGATTTCGGCCAAGTGAATTTCGTTGACGATAATATCATTATTTCTTTTAACCATTAGAGACGGAGATTATATCTTCTTCTTTATATATATAATTCTACTGTACGGGCGTTGTCAGTGAACTCCTCCTAAACGGCTGGACCGCTTTGCATAAATTTTTGTATATGCGTCTGGGTGGTGCCCGGGATGGTTTAGATTTACAATTCGGTCCAATTGGACAAAGAGGCGTGGTACCTCCCATACAAACAAAAAATTAAAAATCAATTATTTCTGCTCCTGTTTACGGTATTTGAACAAAATTTGGTACATCGATTTGGTGTACACATCTTAAGTGCAGCTGCAAATATGGGCGGGATTGGACAATGGGGAGTGATACCTCATATACAAACCACAAATTAAAAAGCAATTATTTCTGCTCCTGCTAAAATTTGAAGGCAAAGCAACGTTTGCCGGGTCGGCTAGTATATTATATATAGATAGATATGTATATAGATAAGTGTGGATTATATCATATATGGTGGTGGAAATTTGTGGTGAAGTTTTAAGGATGTTGTAATTTTACTGAATATAAATAATACGCAGCAAAGAGCAATGTGAAATATTTCTCAAGGTATACATTTTTCACAGCTTCAAAATAATTTTGAAGCGAAAAATTGCCAACGATATATCATTTTAAAGAATGATATTGAAATTTTACTTCATGAGAATTCCATGAAAGCGCTGAAATGTTAGAGTAAAAGAATATCATTCATTCTGTCATCTTTTTTTGCATTCCTTCTTTGGATGGAAATTCATTAATTCCTATCAAACTTTGAACAATATGTGGATGCCAAGAAGTGGTTATTATATTTTTTTTTTGGATGCTATCATTTCGCTGGCTGTCGAAAAAATTTCAATTGCTAAAAATTACCTCACTTTTGGCAACATTTTCTATAAATTGAAAATTTTGTATTTTGTGGCTCAGAACGCAATAGCAATAGTTAGGCCATATTTTATGTGGGTGAAAAATTTTGTTCCATACAAAATGTGGATATTACTGTTTGAACTAGCCTTGAGGCTACCAAAAAATTCTGACGGAAGAAGGTAAAATTATGCCATTTGTTTATTGTAATAACATGATTATGAGTGTGCACAAAATTAACAATTTCTCTTGTTGTTTTATTTTGTGAGGGAACAATCGTATGTCAAAAACCTGTATACGGCAAAATACTGTAGCCTTGGTCGTTAACTCCCTCCAACATCGGGTCTTCCGCCTAAAACGTTGGTATGCCTCAGGCGTTATAATTGAAGACACGAGAATGAAAGGTGGATATGAACCATTTTGGGCTAAAATGAGTTTTATGAAGTTTACTATTCCTTGTTACTCAACGCATCGTTAGGTATGAAAATTGTACATCTCCGATTCGTATTATTGCTTTTGAACCATTTAAAAGCGGTTTCAACCAAAGGATTTTGTGGAATGCCAATACCAATACCAATCAATCCCTTAAAGCTAAAAAATATGAAAGAGTTGGAAGTGTAGATCCCTGAAGCATTCTTAACTTGGTACCATGATTTGACAAAGGCATGCAGTGATGTTATTCCAGAAGGTGAAACTCCAGAAGAAAGCGTGACTGAAGACGACGAATCTGATTCAGAATAAAGTTAAACGTTATAAAATACAATAAAATATTGTCAAATTCTCAAAAAATGTCAGAAAATGTCAAAAAAAATGTAAAAGTCTCAAAATAAAATATTTTAATGTATGTATATTTCTTCTTAATATACCCTTTGTATCCAGCTGCTATTAAAAAAATCTAAAAATGAGTATGAAAACAGGACATATCCGAATCTTAAAAAAGCCATAACATAGTAATTAATTTTTTTAAATCAATATATACTGGTTCGTTATCATACATATATGTGTATAAACGTTCTCAAATTATTGTTAGCAAAAAATCTAACTCAATTAGATATAAACTGTTTTTTTGTTCTCCTGTACAATTACCTTTTTGGTTCATATCCACTTTTCATTCTCACGTTTTCAATTGTTTGTAGATTTGCACTACGGGTTATGCCGTAGTTGCCATAGAATGTGCAATATGTTATGTATTTGTTTTTAATTGCTAAGCCAATTAGCTACTTTCTACATCAATTTATGTCCACATTATTGTTCGTCCCATTTTACGGAGCAAATGGGAAACTTAGCATATTTCTTAACATATTTGATGATTTGCAATACAATAAGAAATTCAAATTACGTTTTTGTTAAACCAATATATTTCATTTAGTTTCTTTTTCTACTGTATAGAAAATTCAATTCTATTTTATATAATTAATTAGTTGTGAAGATGATAGACCGTAAATGACCTCAATGATCACTCACGCATATGCGATATCTGAACAGAAAATTATTCATTGCGGAATCACCTCAATAATTAACTGCTTCAAATTTTCAAATCTTCAAATTTTTCGCTTTCGTTTTGTACCCCTCTGGCTTGATATAACGCCATAAAAAATACCTGGTAATCTTCCGGTTCAATCGAAAGTGGAATTTATAACTAATATCCGAGATTATGACTTATAACAATGTAACATTATAAACTGGGATGATAATGAAATTAAAACAAAATGGTTTAAGAGTAATTTAGCAACGTAAATTCACAATCCCAAATGAACGTTAGTCGATGTTAGTGATCTATTTGGCCGCACCTCGCTTCGACTCACTCCTGTTTTCGCAGGTGCTACGTTTGATTATGTAAAGATTGCAACAGACAAAGTGAGAGAAAAAGGCAGAACTGTGAGAAAGCGATTTTAATTATGAAGTTCTGTAAAAAAAGATGCAAAAAATTGCTTACTTTGCATAAATACATCTTTGTGTGTATGGGTGTGTGTGTGTTGAATGTATCGCCGCACCACAATTTCAATGGATGGCTGGCAATCAACACACGCACTCGTATCCGGAAAAAAGGCAGCAAATGTGGCAGTATAGAAAACAGCAGTACTAGCAAAATAACATGCAACACGCTTATTCGTATAGACAGTCATAGATATGCGAGTATGTATGCATGCATTCATTTATCCTTTCAGGAGGATGAGCTGAGAACGGAGTGTTGAAGCATGAAAGGTAAGCAATACAAAACAAAATCTCTGCATATGATTGTTGTTAAAGAACAGCAACAAAAAAAGTAAATAATCAAAGCATTCAAGAAGGCAATGAAAAGAGATTTCAGCAAAAGCAGCAGCACTAAAAGGAAAACATTTCAGCAAATTAATTAGCAAAGATGCTGTTAACACAAACACCCAAGCACTGTCATGTGAGCAAAGCTTTGTAATTGATTCAGAATAACATCTAATTCTTTTTTCAAGTAATATCTTCAGGATGAAAAACAATTTTCTCATTGCTGGCGTGAGCTAAATGAAAGCATTAATTAGGGAGCACTAGAAAATTAGTTTCTTGAAATTTTAAAGAAAAGCGGGGTTTGAAATGGGGCGTGTATATGGAGACGTATATTTGTTCAACTGTTTTTTGTGTGGTTATTTTTGGAGCCTTATCTACGGTTGAGGTGTCTATTTATTTTTTCCCCCATTCATTTTCTTAATTGAACCTTTCTTTTGAAATTCCCAATAATTATTCAAATCTTAATCCTATCTTAAACTAAAGTATCCTGCCTTTGTCGGATCCTATTTTTGGTGAGCCGAACTTTGTATCACCAGGCCACGTCTAGCGTGTCCTTTCTTCTTAGCCGTATATGACCGGAAAAATGTTGAAGCTTTTAAGCAAGTGGGTTTGAGTGAGAGGACAACTTCGATACATATGACCTGCTTAATTTTCTTATTTCCTCGGAAAATGAAATGTTTAAATCTTTGTGTATGTTATCATTCCTAATATACCATGGGGTACCACAAATTTGGCCCAGTATTCTTGATTGTCTTCTCTGTAGCTTATTTATGTTAGAAGCCGATGCCGTTCCCCACAACTGGATGCCGTATGTCCATATTGGCTTCACTATGGTTTTGTAGACGGTGATTTTATTTTCCAAACTGAGAGTAGACTGGGAGCCAATAAGCCAGTGGAGTTGAGCCATTTTTAATTTCAATTGAGTGATTTTTGAGTCAATGTGATTTTTCCAGGTGAGACGTCGATCAAGGTGAATACCCAAATATTTAACATGCTTATGAACGGTTATGCCACTATCGTGAATAGTGAGGACTGGGCAATTATCCTGTCTGAGAGAGAATGTAAACTGTACACTCTTAGTGGCGTTTACTTTTATCTTCCACTTTTCGAGCCAAGATTACATATATAATGTATGTATGACTGCAGTTGTCTAGAAGCCATTCATTGGCAAATGCTAATGCTCATGAATGCAGTGTCATCAGCGAAAGTTGAAGTTTGAATTAGGGAAAGAACAGGCATGTCAGAGGTGTAAATGGTGTATAGTATAGGGCCTAGTGTACTGCACTGCGGAACTCCTGCTGAAACTTTTCTTTGAGTTGAAACAGAGTCTTTCGATTTTGCTACAAAAGATCGATCCCTTAGATAGCTCTCCAGGAGCTTGTGGGTATTTGCCGGTAGAAAATAGCCTATTTTGTGAATAAAGCCTTCATGTCACACTTTATCAAAGGCTTGGGAGATGTCTATAAAAAGAGCTAAGCAATATTCCGATTCAATATTAAGGTACAAAATTTGGAGAAATATCTTTTTAAACAGTTTAGATAAAATAGAGAGTAAACTTATGGGCTGATAGGATGTAATTTGTGACAGTTCCTTTCCAGGTTTTAGGACCATTATTATTTCAGACAGCTTCCATGATCGAGGAAAGTATCGAAATCGAAGTATAGCATTAAATATAAATAAAACTAATTTGAAGATATTGTGTGGGAGTTCAGAAGTTATTTTCGTCGTTATGTTATCGTTTCCAGGAGATTTATTCATTTTCAATGAGAGAATATTTTTCTCTAAGTGGGATAGACTTATTTTCATGGGATTTGTGACCATTGGGCTAATGGTCGTTGGATTCACACGGGAGATTGTATAGTTAGGAGGAGGAAAACCCACCAGAAAATTTCCACCTGGCGACGTTCTCAGCAGTTAGAGATGTTTAGGCGGTCTTTGCAAAAAATTTTACATATGTTACACCTTTTCCCATATAAGATGCAATTGGTTCACGAGTTAAAACCAAATGATGCACAAGAACGCATTCAATATAGTCGCCGTAAACGTTACTTATGCGCCACCCTTTATATCTCCGTGCAATACTGTCGAATTTTGCTATTAGTCAACGGGTATTTAGAAAAAATTATTTGAAAATTGTCATTCATATAAAAGTGGGTCCAGTCTAAGCAGCAATCTATAATCGAATACTTTTAAACGACTTGCCTTTCAAACGGAATTCCCTACTCTTTATCGCCAGTCACCATCCGCTTCAAAAATAAATCGATTTTGTTGCGATTCAGCAGTAATTCGCAGACGGAGGTCTTTTTATGTCAACTCGTGTAGTTTTCATACATCGAGCTTCTTTTTGTATCCCACCTTATTCAAATGGGCTGAACGGTTTCTGTACAATATTTAACTCCCGAATAAACAAAATAGTGCTTACATAACGCTTGGACTTGACGATTTCCTTTTTTCTATCGTTATTTTCGACAATAAGTCTTCCAGAACAAGGTATGTTTTGACATTAGAATTACCTATGAAATCAACATTGCTCACGATTGGTAGTTACAGTATCAGAATCATAAACACTATTCCCTTGTTCAGACGCATGGTGTGAGTTTTCGCCTTTAGCGGAGGAAAACTGTAAACATACATTTGAGGGGCACTCCAGCAATAGAGAGTCAAACAGTCACAAAACTGTCTGAATAGTTTTGTAAGTATGAAATCGTATCTTCCTAACAGTCCTAAACGTATTCCTATCATAAGTGCGGAAACCGATGTTCAGACTACTATAGGCATCTATGAAAAAAATAAAGGATTCCTTATTACTACATCTTATACTGGGTGACGCTTCAATTTCAATACAATAAGAAATTCAAATAACTTTTTTTTTAAATCAATGCATTCAATTCTTTATTTATTTATTTTTTTTTATAGTAAGGAATATTCAACTTTATTTCATATAACTAATTGGTTTTGAAGATGATGACCTACACGAGAACTTATATCCATTTCTATATATTTAGATATGAATATAGATCGTTTCATTTAACAGGAGTGTGCGTGTGCAAATTACACGTTACGACACCAGAGTTGTAAATCGAAATTCATAAGTTTTTCATGTGATTTTGACTTTTGTATCAAAAGAGCATTTCAGTTCAGTTTCTAGAAATGAATTCTGTAATCGTTTCAATGTCATATTTGTTATTCTACTGTTATTGGACGGAGCAAATACAGGGCGGCGCACGAATCGTGCTGCTGCCAACTGTGAATGGGAACCGTTATTTAAAGCTGTCGATAGAGTTTTTTTTACCCAAACAGCGCCGAAGACGTATCCGTTTCATCAGCATTTGGTTCAAAGATGGATCAACTGCACAAGTAGCCAGACCGGTTATGACGGAGCACCAACGAAAATTCCCAAACAAATTAATACAGGGTGTCTGTCGGGAAGGTATACTACTTTGTTTTGCCGCCATTTTGATAAGCGTTGGTCTTGACAGTTCATATTTGGCAGTCGTGAAGTATTATGGAAAAATATTCGATAAACCAACGTGTTTTAATTGTTAAAACATTTCATCAAAATCAATCAATCATCAGTTACTGTGACGATGAGAAAGTTACGTAAAATTTTTGGAAGAAACAACGTGTCAACAAGACGCACTATTTATCGTGAGTGAATGATTTCGAAAAAAGAGGGTCTGTAGCTGATAGGGCCAAGCATGGACCACAACGTACTGCAAGATAGGCTGAAATCATTACTGCTGCTCAAGAAAGTGTTCAAAACATCCACCCATCAACTTCAATTCGATGCCGTACTCAGGAGCTTGGTCTTCAAAGAATAACTTTGGCCACAATTTTGCACAAGGATTTGCATTTGTTTTCATTTATGATTCAGTTGACACAAGAGCTTCTTTCACAAGACCATTTACGCCGCCGTACTTATGCCAATAGAATGTTACAGCTCACCCATGACAACCCCGATTTTTATGAAAAAATCATAATGTGGTATCAACAAGGTGAGCCCACATCGCATACTGCCAGGATTACGATGGAATTACTGCGAGAGCTCTTTCCACAACAAGTTATTTAAATAAATGATGATGTTAATTGGCTTTCACGGTCGCCTGATTTGACTGCTCCGGATTTCCAGAAACGCTTGAGCAGAAATTAGAAATTTATGAAATACAGAGTGAAATGTGCTATAGGTAGAATGTAATGAAAAATGTGCTTAAAAGGGCTCGCATTTGTGAGGCTAACAGAGACGAACATTTATCTGATATTGTATTTCGTACATAATTGCCAACATTAAATAAAACATTTACAAAGTATAAGATCCATTCTCTTCCAATTAATCAGAAATTATAAACAAAGTAGTGTACTTTCCCGACGGACACCCTGTTTCTAGAAACCTCACTTTCCGCTGGTCCGAAAAGTCACCACATTTGACTGCACCAGGCTTTTTTTATTTGGTTATATCCAGCAAGAAGTGTACAAAACCAAACCAAGGAATTTGATTGAATTAAACAATAATTGAAGCTATCCCGAATTCAACCCTTCAGGCCACAATAAATAACTTTCCGATCAGGTGTCACATATGAGTGAATGAAAATGACTGTATATCATCTTAAAAACCAATTAGTTATATAAAATAAAATTGAATTTTGTATATAATAAAAAAATATATAGTCAATGTATTTAATTAAAAAATTTTTACTTGAATTTCTTATTGTAATTAATTATTTCTTATTAAAAGTTCAAGAAAAAACGGAAAATTGTGTGAGTTCACTTAACTTAAAATAGTACAAATTTTATCTCCTTTCAGCTCGCTAATTCTCTGCTAATGGTTTTTCATACTTCAATAGCTCAATACTATATCGTATATCATTTTTACTTCACAAAATATGCTATGATTAATTTACTACTATAATCGACGAAAAAATGGTCTTTCGCACTCTGTAAGTTTAAATTTAATAATTTAATTAAAACTGTTATGAAAAATGTATCTATTTCACCCATCAATTTTAGCCCCCTCTATGATTTCGTGTTTTGTTTTTTCATCATTTCGTTCGAGGAAAAAGAGATTCAAGGAGCATATGGCACGTAACTACAACGGATGTGAACAGCAGCAAACTGGCAGCATCGTTGGTTGCCCATGACTTTCAACGATAATACGAGTATAGCCAATCATCCTGCCATCTCTGCCAAGTTTTGTTACAGTCATCTTAGCCATTGTCTTCACGTTATTGTTGTGAACATCCTTAAGCAGACCGACGAGGTGCACAAGTAAAAAGAAGAAGAAAAAAACGCAGTTCTATGGTTGTAAAGGGAGTTTGTGGCTGCAAGAACTAGCGAAAAGAACGAAGTTATTCTTCGTGTTGTCTTAATATTATTGTTTACTTTTCCGTTATAGTCCTTGTTGTTGCAATGGTTGATAATGCCGTCACTGTTGTTGGTACGCGGAACATGCTGATTGCGTCAAAGATAAACTGTGGGGGAATGTTATTCCATGCTGAAGCACAATTTTAAGGTAACACAAAAGAACCAGAATCTACATTTCTAGTGATGCACCCACGCCGTCAGAGTTATTCTCACGAGAGAAATAGCAAACTGCCCGTCTGCTTTGCATATAAAAGCAGAATCACAACAAGTACAGACATTTCAGTCAATTGAACTAATCTACACATAACTTCAACCAACGCGCTTGTACGTTGATGGAATACCGAGCATAGTACCAAAAGGGGATCATTGATCAATACTTATTTGATATTAATCTTAATTAACACGGAATAAAAGTAAAGTAAAAGTAAAAGTGAATGTTACAGCAGACTTCCACTTAGATTTTTAGGTTGAGAAATTATTCATTTTTGACCGATTTTTATAGAAGCAATAAATGAGGTTACAACGTTGTTTATTCTCGTTCTAAAAACTGACTTTACTATTTTAATAAAGAAACTGGATATGGGGCAGAATAGGAAATTTGTTTTTGAAGTTTCAGAAAGGATGCTTCTGTGTCGCCAATTTTTTCGCCTTTTTAAACACTATAACGCAATTCAATTGGGGAACATCTACTAATTGCAAATTCTAATTCAAGTTTCGAAAAATTGCTAAATGTATATGTGAGATACCATAAAGGAAGTGACAAGGCAAAGTAATAAATTCATCAAGCACATAACGTGAGCCAAATTCTACTGCATTTAGGCAATTGCACAAATTGCATTAACCAAAGAAAGTAAAGGTTAAATTGGATATTTATATTGGATATGATTAATCAATCAATTTTTATAAGTTTTGCCAAGTACCGTAAAGCAATATAAATGAAAACCACGGCAGACATTTTAGTCAGGTAAACTGACTTATATGCCTTCCCCTCGCGTTGTTGAAAAAATGAAAGGGTTGACCCTTCCGGCTAGTTTGCTAAACGCCTACTGTGTGCTAAATTTTACTGAATTCAGTGCAATTGAATGGAATACCCAAATCTGGGCATATGTGAATTAAATTAGGTAGTTTCTGTGTGGAGTTAGAAGACAGAGGGTATTTATCCGTTAAATTTCATCAAATTTTACCATGCCTTGTAATACAACAACAATAATTTAAGTAACTGTAATCTACGATTTAGGATTTGCAGGAGGAAATATATTTTTGTTAAATTGGACAATTTTTATGGAAGTTATCAGAAAGTTTGTTGCCATGGTCTCTATATTCATTCTCAGTGTTTAGTTCAATAAACACTTGATGAGTGCAAAATTTTGCTGACTTCCGAACAACTGCTTAAAAGATGTGAATAGAAGAATATACAGTGGTCACAATATTTATTCGTACACCCTGCATAATACTACAAAAGGCAAGAATGCACTTAATATTCAGGTATACGATGGACGTATACTTTTACAGATCAAAAGAATGGAAGATTCTTTACGAAATACAAAACAACCTATACCTTTACCCTACTTTTACAAAGAATATTGGTTAAAAACACAAACAAATAGGCAAATTTACGTAAAAATATTATTCCTACACTTTCTAGTTAGGATATTTCATTTCATTTCATTTATTTAGTCTATGGATATTTATGTTTCCTTTCAGACTAGCAATAGCACATTGATAAATACGATTTAAATACTTAAACTGAATAAAATGTTTTTGAACTTATCTCGAGGTAGAGTATAATCAATTGAATTACATATCGAGTTATAAAGTCTCATAGATCTACGAAGAGGTTCATTGCAAGCATAGTTAGTAGAATGAATATCAATATGGAACGGATAGTAATAACGCAATAAGCGTGGAGGAACATTAAATGGAATTAAAGATCCGGACAATCAACAAATCCAGAAATTATGCCATGAAGAAACATTATTGAACAAATATCTCTTCTTGAGCTTAATAATTTTAAAGATAAAAGAAGACATCTGCCGGAACAAGAAGGTATTGGAGTTGAGAACCGAAAACAATTTAAAGCAAACTTCATGAATATTTTTTGAATTCTTTCAATGCGATTAATATAAATTGTAGTTGTTGGACTCCAAATTAATGAAGCATATTCTAATTTTGATCGTACAAACGATGTATATAAAATCTTTTTAATGTGCGGATCAGTAAATTGTGTAGAATTCCTACGAATGAAATACAATGAAGAATATGCTTTGGGAACAATGTAATTCACATGAGGTACGAATGTTCATTTTGAATCAAATACAATACCTAAATCTTTAATTTCATATATATTTTCTAACTCATGATTCAGCATGTGATAAGTCGAAATAAGAATATTTCGGCATCTGTGAAAAGTCATTTGCTTATACTTAGAAAAATTAAGAGGTAAACCATTAATTATTGACCAAGTCACAAGTCTGTTTACATCTTCCTGCAACAGATTAATATCATAAATTAATGCAATAGCTCTAAATATCTTAAGATCATCCGCATATAAAAGATATGTACTATAAAGGAAACAGAACGAAATGTCATTAAAGAAAATATTAAAAAGTAGCGGACCCAAAATACTTCCTTGAGGGACATTTATATTTTATATATTTATTTATATACATATATATTTTATGGCTCAACATGCCTGTAATCTTGGGGTTTGTCTTAAGTAATTTCGTAAAAAATTTCATAAAAAGGTAATTTCTTGGTTTTTTTAGTCCATTATATGTTAGTTTTGCATTGACATTCCTTGAAGTTCGAAAAAATGAGACGAAGTATCGATTTATCTCTAGGTATCCGGAAATTAATTCTAAAATTATATTTGGAAAATAAATCTCTTCGAGAAATTGGAAACATTATTGGGAAATCGCAATTCACAGTTCAAAGTATTATTAGTAATTATGTAAAACAGGGCAGTTGACTTCAAATCACCAACGAGCTGGAAGGCGGAAATGTTTAACTCCTCAATAAGAGCGAAGCAAGCAGCTTCAGTGGTCCAAAATCTAAAAATAACAACCACACAATTATGCCAAAGTGTTCTGGAATTTGCTAAAAAAAAACAATACGAAACTATTTGCATGGAGCTGGATATGGGAATAGAGTTGTACGACTCAAATCTTACATTTTCGACATCAACAAAAAAAGGGCTTGGAATTCTCCTAACTCTACCCAAATGGATAGATAAACCCGAATAAAACAGAGTTCTCGCTGCTCAAATAAGCGTAGAACGGATTTTGGAAAAAATAATTTTTCGCATAACTCAAAACCAGATTTACTGAAAAAGTCGAATAGTAGAACATTCTATCTGTTACGTTCTATGGTTTTTTTTTTTTCTAAAAATATCGGAAAAATAAGATTCGTTGCCCTCTAATACATTGCAAGTGAGAATATTGATTCGAATGTTCATAGATTTGTTCCTTTTTTTTGCTTTAGTAGTTTAAATTCTTCCAAAATTTAAAAAGTTGTAGCTTCTATGTTAACGTTTTTAGGCGGAATGTAAATTCATTTGTATGATTAGCTTAGAATTATTTTCTAGCATGTATGTTCTTATGTGGAAATTGTTGAACATTATTATTATTATTATTATTTTTTTTAAAGAAAATCATTGTAAGTGGTTCTTTGCTGATGTATTCCTTTTCGCTAAACAAGTCAAAGTTTGTTCCTCCCCATTTAAATCGAATTTGTTTCCAATATATTGCAGCAAAAATTGCTAAAGCTCTCCCACTGTGCGACATACAATATTGCTTTAGCTGATATTGTTGTTGAATAGCTACATCAACGCCTACGTAGGAGGAAAACAGCCGCTGGAGTTGTAATGCAGCTGCAGGTTATTTTCCTTTACACTTACTTTATGTCCTTTTGCTACAATACTCCTTCTTACTTCATGTCTATCCTCGTCGTGTTGTTGACTTTTCTACTCTGAATGCTGTGTTGTGTCATTGTTTTCGTGGTAATGTTTTTCTCCACTCCAACACATCAAGAGAGAGAGAGAACGACATGGAGCAATAGGCAGAGTAGAGAAACAAAGAAACACACAAGTGTGAGGGAAAATGAGTCCTTTTGTCGTCAACAACATTTACATTTTGCGGATTTCCTTTAATTTCTGTTATGCTGGTTGCAACATTATTTACTTACTCCTGCTCTTCTCACTCTGTGTTTTTGGCATCCTACTCATCTCTTGTTTAATTCCTTATTGTTTTGTGTTTGTTTGATTTTTTTTCCTCCTTCATTCTTTGTTGTTATTGAAGTTGTTGTAATTTAAGTTGATGTTCATTAGCGTAAAATGCCAAGTAATAAACATAACAATAACGAAAGCAATGAAAGTTGAAAAAAAGAAAAACAAATCATCGCATCTAATGAATTAATATAGTTTTAAGTTTGGGAAATATACAAAATAATAAAGTGAATTAACGGCGAAAACCGAAATAGACTTCATTAAGCATTAACGTCCAATTGCATAAGTAAATACAAGTAGAAATATTTTGCTAATAATATTAGGTGCGCAACTAAGTTCTTGCTGTTTTTTTTTTATAAAAATGCAACCTTGTTATGAAAACATGATCACAAATGATTCATTGAAATTATTATCCATAGCTAGCTACTACTTTTTCCCATCTTTCTAACAAAGCTCGAATTCCATCACGGTAAAACTGCTCATCTCTTAAGCCTATCCACGAATCAGGCCATTCCTTGATGTCTCCATATGGGGGAACTGCTAGTCAGTCAGACCGTGTGCCATCGAACGGAACAAGTGATAATCGGACGATTAATGGTCTTGGCCACGAGAGACCGAGCGTTGTCATTCTGAAGAATCATTTTTATGTGCCTCCTAGCATACTGTGAGCGTTTCTCGCTCAGAGGTCGGCTCAATCGCATTAATTGAAGTCGATACCAATCCCTGCTTGGTTTCAACAGCTTGTTATAAATAAGCCAACCTGGCCTCATGAAATGCAGAGCATGTAATTCACATCGTAGACGAGGCGGAAACGTAGCATGACCGGGCATCCCCCATGACTTTTTTTTCTTTGGATTGGTGTAATGAATCCATTTTTCACCTTTCGTTACAATACGATGAATGAAACCCCTTCCTTTTTGTCGCTGAATCAGTTTTCACAGGCGAAGAAACGACACTCAACGTCCCTTGACTTCAACTCATAAGGAAGGAATCCAAGTTCTTTGTTTTTTAATCATTCCCAATGCATGCAATCGCTTGGAAATAGCTTGGCGGGTAACTCCTATTAACGAAGTAAGCTCTACCTGCGTTTGACATCAAGCAATGGCGTCAATTCACTGTATTCGAAGGTTTTCCATCTTCCTTCATGCGAACAATCGTCAACATCAAAATCACCGTCCTTGAAGCGGCGGAACCAATCTCCACACGTTGTTTCACTTAAAGTGGCATCTCCGTAAACGTTTTTAAGCTCTCGATGAGCTTCAGCCGCCGTTTTTTTCGATCGAAAGAAGAAAATCAATATGCCCTGCATATAACGATTATTTGGTACAAAATCATACAACCAAATGGATATGACGTCAAAAGAGGCGGTATGATTACCATATGCCTAAGCTTGGCTCATGACGTTTATGTTATAGAAGAATCGACTAGCATTTACAGCTGGCGCCATCTATTGACAAACAGCGGAAACTTAGTTGCGCACCTAATAATACAGAAGGATTTGACAGTGTCTGGCCATATACTTTATTGTCTGTATTATTGATATTTAGGCAGGTATATTAAAAGCATTTGTAGTTTAATGCACGAAACTTGATAGAGTTCATTTCGCATTTGACAGTTGATTGCTCTCTGGTAAGTTGTGGAGGTCACAGTAGCTGCAGTGGTTTGGAAATGGCGTAAAATCTCATGCGGAACAATGAGGAAGAATCCATGATTTGCAAATGGTGGACGAAACAATCAATGAATCTATGGTCGTCCGATATTTCATCTATATTCTCTGTGTAGCGATCTCAATAAAGTGTTCTGAACAATAAACATACGATAATATGGATAAGCGACAAAAATTCGGACGTATCGAAGTTAGTGTATAACATACCACTGATTGTGCTTCATATTGTCGTATGTCAAATCATCGTCAAATCAGTTGGGATGGGAAAAACGCCATCTAGGCATATATGATGTAACGAATTATTTCTTTTCCAGTGACCACAACAAAGTTTAAACGACCTCTTAAAACGTGTATAATTCGGGACGGCTCCTTTATGTATAACAGTAACGTGTATATGTATAACCTATCACATTGTGTTGCTTTTGAATATAAATAATATAAATATCCGTATTTCCGAAATTAGTTCTTGCATGAATAAATCATAATATTGGACCATCTTATACAGTAGATAATATGTCGGCTTACTGTCAATGAATGTCTATCAAAAATTCAAAAATTACTGGTTTATCAATTTTCCGGCTTCAAAAGTTAAGCTAAATAAAAGCACACAGGAAACTACGGCTTGGATAAAATTTTTTTCTTAAATTTATTGTATAAAACAAATAATAATAACTATAGTTTTAATACAAAATACAAACACATATATGAAAAATCTAATTTCTTGACATGTACTTCAATATTAGCTCAAAATTCATACCAGAAGCTCTTCGACATTTTGCAATAAATGCGCTTTCATTGACGATTTAATAATGAAAATATTTCTAGTGATTTTAACTGTTGTGGTAAAATATTGTACTGACTACTACTGATCGACACATAGCTACTCTCAAATTGTCATTATTTCGTGTATTGAAAATATACTGATTTCGGAAAAAATTTATCGTGTGATGGCCAATACTATGCAAGCATTTGAAAATATATATCAGCAATTGCAATTGTTGTAATTGTTGGAAAAACATCTCCATACAGAGAAAGTGTACAATACGAAACTAGCAAGTTCGCTACAGCTTTTAGTGCTTCATTCTTTGTGCTTCCTTTGCAGTGATTTTAATTTAGAACTCTTTTTAAAACCATACGTAAATAGTTACAATGACTTTGAACCTTAGCTTGAAATATTAACAATTTAGCATTTAAATCAAATTTGTTTTCAAATTTATACAACAAACCTGTGACAGGTGATACTCCACACTTCAGATACTCTATATGCAGTGTCCAAGAAAGATTACTTTGAAAATATAATCCAAAATATTTCATTTCATTATAATGTTTAAAACTTGCCATTATGTACGAAATACAACTACATTTAAACGAAAGTCTAGCGATAACTTGACAAATGTTGCTTTTCAAGTGCTTCAACATGTAGGGATTATCCGCGTAATCAGGGTCTTTGACGCAGGCCCACAAAACTTGGACAATTGACGTCTCCAAAACGTGAAAGTACGCTTTCTGTAAACTTCTCATGAAACAAAGCCAAAATTGGCTGTGTGGCTGATGGCACCGTGTTAAAGCTACATATCGTCTAATTCATAATCCTCTGTTTAAGGCCAAAAAAGTCGGTTATCATATGGCTATAACGCTCTGAATTGAAATTCGAATTACGTACATTGCGATAATGCACAGTCCTGACTACATCTGTTGCTCTTCTAGCCATTTCAAAATTTCTATATACGAGTAATCTTGCCAAATCCTTGCAGAGTAGGTCGATTATGTCGACCATAAACACCCTGTAATGCACTAAAATTGCCCAAGTTTGAATCATCACATTTGTAGTAAGTTTTAACTATTTTAGCGAGTTCTTCGTTGTTAAACGATTCATATTCGTAAATGGCAAAGCCTTCACTAAAATATATAACACTTCAGATGACAGGTATTTAACAGCCGACAGTCTTAACAGACCGGCGGTTTTCAAACTACTAAATGGAAAATCTTGTATAATCCCGACTGGTTCTATTTCCTGCATATAATCGACTATTATATGTGAAATTTAGTATAGGAAGTAAGTGGTAAAAATTAGGAAAATGTGCCAGAAAACACACAATCCGTGAAATATTTTCACAATAATATCAGGGCTCCATGGAAGAATTTATCATTAAATGCTGATTTTTGTAATTTACATGAATAATTTTCATACACTGTATCGGGCTAAGAATCCCATGATCTTTCCATGAGTCAAGTACTATTGAACAAAGATACCATGAGAGTTACACAGTTTGAATCAGTCTGAACTTTCATAGAATCCTCACTGGAAAAAGTACCTGTATACGAGTATAAGCAAATTTTTCGGAGTACGCTGTATCTTTCCATCGTAAGGTAAGCTTGCGTGTCAGAAAAGCCATCTCGTATGCCGATGTCCGTTCTTCAAGTGAAATTTCATATATTTTTAGTAGCTTTTATAACCACACGTTAAAAAGTATTGAAGTAAAGTTCTCTTCAACATATTCAAAATGCAACAATATTTATAGGTGGGCCTAACACAGATCTGATCATGAGCTAATTTTATGGCAAATCTAAATCTCCTAGTTGCAATCTTAAGACTTTTATCGTTCTTTGAAATAATGCACATTTTTATTTCTTTACTACATCTTTGTCAATTTAAAGTCATTTATAATTGTTTGTATAATTCGATTGAAAATCTATATTCACAAAGTTTTGTATATAGATAAAGTTGAAAAATTTACAAAAAAAAAATTGAATTTTTAAGGAAATTTCGATGATCTTAAATTTGTATCCATAGTATCCACAGTCCAGTTCTAAGAGGAACATCCATCTGTCCATAAATCCTCATGAAACAAATTAAAACTTGGCACAGATTAATATTTTATCACACTAGAGACAGGGATTGCAAATACGGTCAACCAACCCGCTCTTTTTAAACTTCTCATGCAAATTGACCAAATTTCCGGAATTCAATTTGTTATCTGCAATAACTTACATTTGAGTCTATTGCACTGATTTATAATACCAGGCCAAATTTAAAAAAAAATTGTCTGATTAACCAGGTTCTTCTTGGTGCCTCCTGTAAAAATATTTCAGTTGGTTCATATTTTTTATTTAGCTGCAATAAATTTTGTGAAATTTGATACAATATCAGCTTTGCCAATTCAGACTTATAGATCCCGTAGAAATTAAAAGCATCTTTCCAAAATAATTTTTTTTCTGTGTGTCATTTATAATTGTTATGCTGTAGTAGAATAGATTTTGATTCATTTTAGTATCTGATGATTTTCTGTAAAATTTGAGAAAAATCTCCCACGGTAAGCCCAATCGAAAAAAGTATACACAGTGTGTTCGTCGGGAAGGTATACTAGTTTGTTTGTTTATAATTTTAGATTAAATGAAAGAGAATGGATCTTATGTTGATAAATGTTTTATTTAATGTCGGCAATTATGTACAAAATACAATACCAGATAAATGTCCGCCTTTGTTAGCCTCACAAATGCGAGCCCTTTTGAGCACATTTTTCATTGCATTCTACACATTTCACGCGGCATTTCATTAATTTCATCACGAATATTTTGTTTGAGTTGCTCAATCGTTTCTGGTTTGTTTGCATAAACCTTGCTTTTCAGATATCCCCACAAAAAGAGGTCTGGAGCAGTCAAATCAGGCGACCGTGGAGGCCAATCACCATCACCATTTCTTGACATAACTTGTTATGGAAAGAGGTCTTACAGTAATCTGTAATCCTGGCTGCATGCAATGTGGCACCTTCTTAATGATACCACATGTTAATCAAGCCCAAAGCATGCAGCTGAGGTGTTAAAAAGTTTTCAATCATATCACGATATCGCTTCCCATTGACAGTTATCGTTACGTCGTCTTCAGCTTCAAATAAGTAAGGTCCAATAATTCCTCCTGTCCAAACTGCACACCAGACTATCAGTTTTAATGAATGCAAAGGTGACTGATGAATAATTTTAGGGTTTTCTATTGCCCAGAACCGACTATTCTATTTATTCACATATCCATTCAAATGAAAATGTGCCTCGTCACTCATTATGATTTTTTCATGAAAATCCGAGTTGTCATTAGCGAGCTGTAACATCCTTTTGGCATATGTACGACGGCGTAAATGGTCTTGTGGAAGAAGCTCTTGTCAACTGAATCTCAAATGGAAACAAATGCAACTTCTTGTGCAAATTGTGGCTAAAGTTGTTCTTTGAAGACCAAGCTCCTGAGCACGGCGTCGATTTAAGGTTGATGGATTTTTTTTGAATACTTTCTCTAGCAGCAGTAATGTTTTCAGCCGATCTTGCAGTACGTTGTAGTCTTGTTGGCACGTTGTTTCTCCCAAAAATTTCACGTAACTTTCCCATCATCACAGTAATCGATGATTGATTTTGATAAAATGTTTTAACGATTAAAACACGTTGGTTTATCGAATATTTTTTCATTATAAATTTGCCACGTCTCTACTTCACGACTGCCAAATATGAACTGTCAAGACTAATTTTTACCAAAATGGCGACAAAACAAGTAGTAGTGTACCTTCCCGACGGACACCCTGTATTATTCGGCTTACACTGGTAGGTGTTCCGCTGAACTCAGTCAAATTTAACATTTTCATTTCATATCAACTTTGACATGTGGCAATTGTAGTTTTAAGAATGAAATTTTGCGGCAGTGGCACACTATTTTTGCTACCACTCGAAATTGAATTTATCCACTGTAGTTTCTTACTCACAAACAGCAGTTACTTAAACTTTTGTTAAGTGTACTGCTTTATAACCTTGCGCAAAATTGTAAAGAAATCGACGGGATACTCTGGCTTCTTTAGGTACTTCACATAAGAGTAATTAATTTAATCCGAATTTTTATACAATTATTTATTTGGTTATTTAGTTATTTATTTGGCAAATAATTATTTATTTGAGCCGCTTGAGTGTCTTAGTTTTTGAAATGAAATGTTAATGCATTGTTTCCTCCTTTAGGCAACCACATATAAAAATTGGTTGATATAGTCAGTAATGAGTTTAAAGGTTGCAGTTTTTTATACTACAGAACACTACAGAAATTTATAATTTTGATTCTTTAAAATTTTGTTTCTACGGTTCCTTTGTAAACGGAAGTGGTAAGTTGGCTATCACTTATTTTCTTTTATTATGCGTTAGTTCAAGGTTTTCTTGATAAGGCCCTTTCGACAACCTGAACGCCTTCGCATCAATGCAGGACATTGCGTGAAGTTATTTGTGAGTTCATCTGATTGCAATTTCTGTACTGGCTTAACCTAAAGTTGAAATACATTGAGGTGTTTTCATTATAAAGGCAATACAATTTTACAGAATTTTACCGAAATTTTTCATGTCGAGAACTAAAGTAAATCAGACATATAAAATTTTTGTTAAGCTCTTCTGTCAACTGAATCTTAAATGGCAACATATGCAAATCCTTGTGCAAATTGTGGCCAAAGTTGTTCTTTGAAGATCTAGCTCCTGAGCACGGCGTTGAACTGAGGTTGATGGATTGTTTTGTTTTTTAAATATTGGAATCTATTTGTTTTGGGAGGAAAACAAAGCCAATTTAATGTTTTTTATTTACATCTCTAATTCAGACTTATGAAGCAATTTTTAAGTACTGGAAAAACAGGGTGACGCAATAGAACGTGCATATTGCATCATCTTTTTTTGCGGGGTAGAAAAGGCGCGGGCGGGGGGGCGCCTACATCGTTGGGTTGGCGGGCTCATGGAGTTTTAGTCGCTATGAATCACTTCGACGGGAAGCGTCGCGCATTTTGCGTGCGCGCATTTTACGAGAACTCTCGTTCATATATTGCTACTAGGCGACTATATTGTGCTGAATATGGACTACGACGAATTAGTGAAGCTCTGAGTGCTAATTTAATTAAAATATGGGTAAAGCGTTTTGAAGAGACCGGTTCAACATTTAAACCACAAGCAAATGGTCGCCCAAGAACATCTAGGACCGAAGACAATGTTGAGAGAGTTATGGAGTCAGTACGAGGAAATCCACAAATGTCGACTCGCAAGAGATCGTCTGTCTTACAATTATCGCGACGAAGTTTGCAATGAATTTTAACATTGGATCTTAAACTGTATCCATATAAGCTGCAACTAACACAAGAATTACAAGAGTCTGACTTCATAGCAAGGTTCGCATTTGCTAATGAAAAGCTTAATCGATTTTCCAATTTTAACAGTATCCTTTTCTCTGACGAGGCTCATTTCCTTATGAGTGGGTTCGTAGACCGTCAAAATTGTCGTTACTGGAACAGTGAAAATCCAAAAATCAAACATCAGAAACCATTGCATAGTCCTAAAGTGACAGTATGGGCAGCAATCTCCGGCAGAGGAATAATTGGTCTTTTTCTTCAAAAATGCGCGGGGCCAAAACGTCGGGGGTAATACGGAACGCTATGTTGAGATGTTGGGCGGTTTTTTGGCTCCAGGAATTGAAAGTTCAAGAATAGTGAATTCCAGAACTTGGTTCTAACAAGATGGAGCTACCTGCCTCACATCAAATGACTCCATGGCGGTGGTGAAGCAGATGTTCGCTGGCAGACTGATTTCGAAAAGAGGTGATATCCCATGGCCCCCACGCAGTCCAGACTTGACGCCTCTTGACTTTTTTTTTTTTGTGGGGATACCTCAAACACAAAGTCTACAGTTATAATCCAAGAAACATCGTTCAGCTCAAGGAGAATATCCGTGGTGAAATGGCAGCCATTACACCAGTATTACTGAAGAAAGTTTTCAATAATTTTCGTTTGCGGTTAGAGGAGTGCCATCGTAGAGAGGGTCACCATTTAGATGATGTTATTTCTAAAAAACAAACTCCATTTATTACTCTACAATGCCTTAGATTTATTTTAACCATACCTTTTGTATTTATTTTTTAATCTATTTTGAGATATGGGGGAACGACATAATCAATGTTGCGTGAGTTTTTTCAACGATTGAAAGAGAAATTTCGGATTTTCTTTATTTTCAAATTTATGTGAGAATTATTGTATATTACTTATTATTTTATGTATATATATATATATATTATTTATTATTATTATTTATAATTACTCATATTTAACATTTGTTTTTTTTAGTATTTCTTACTTTTATTTGCACGTTTCGGTAAGGATAGTCAGCAGTTAGTTAGCTCAAGAAACAAAAAAGAAAAAGGAAAACCGTTTTCAAACTGCGTACTTAATTGTTCATGTTTCTTATTTGTGCTTTTTAAAACACCTTCAATTTAAAATAATAATATATTTTTATTACTGTTTGTGTAGTACTCAGGCGTATTTAAAAACTACAAAGTATTCAAACTAATTTGAGCCTCTTGAGAGTTCTGTTTAATTTTTTGTTAAGACTGCTCTCAAAAACATCTTTTCTGTATTCATTTTTAAACTTTTACTTTGCTTTGCCGTATTTTTGCTGTAATAATAATAATGAAATCACTTCTGAATAAAATTTAATAGAAAATTGAAAAAATGTCAAGAGGGAAACTGACTGCGAATAAATAAATTTATTTTGCATTCTTTCACATTTATAGTCAAACTGATGCAAAATCTGAAGTTCGTGAATTAAAGTTAAGTTAAAAAACATCTTAACGCTTGTCAAAACAACTTTCATATTTTATGAATAGATATACCCCTTTGATTTTGTACAATTTATATATTTAAAATATGCTTGTCTAGACTCAAAAAAAAAAAATTTAATTTAAATTAGTAAAGTTGTTAGCGTTGCAATTCTGTTTTCAACACTTCTGTTTACAAAGTCTCCTATGCCAGACAGTGAAATGTTTTATACCTTTTTAGTTTTATGTTCGAAATACATAAATTATGCTTAGCTACTGTTCAGCTCTTTCAGCTTTTACCGCTGATGTTGAAATGATTTGTAATGCAACATTTGCAACTAAATATTTTCCATGCATATTTTACGAACTGCAAACATTGTGTAGTTTTATTTTAGTTTTTTTTTTTTTCTTTCTGAAAAAATAGAAACCAACAGCAAAGCAATGTAAATATTCGTTTGCTGCTAAAACTTCTAAAAAAGTATTTATTTCAACAAAGGATAAGTTTACAGTCAAGCGCAATAGCACATTGAAACCTTTTTTATGTCATGTAAATTTTGATGCGATTTTTTTATTTTTTTAACTATATTACTGTAGTGTTCATTTATATGGCTGATAGCCAGTTTTTGATTAATTCTAATAAGCACTACTTTAAAAAAACCTGGCGAAAAACACGATTTTTTATTAAGCGGGGTTGTCAGAAAAATAAATTTGGTTTAATAATACAAGCTTAAAATTTGTAAGCCATGTCTCTGATTTTTTGGCAGTCGGCCTTTTTTAGTAAAAGTGAAATATTTTAATTAAGGACAGTCGGAAAAAAGTTAAATTGAATGGTTTTGGAAAATTCAGTTTTTTCAACGAAATACTGTGAATTTAATCTTTCTGGATGAATTTTGTTTTTATAGATTTTCTGCTGATATATTCAATAGATCGAGCTGACTTTTTGTATGTCCATTAGGAACAAATATATTTTGAAATTAACGGATATATTTCTTCAAGATAACTCAATTTTTTGTAAAATATCAACAATCTCTCTAAATATGCCAAAATATTTGGACATCTCGGTCCAATCTAATAATTATTTTTTCCATTTTGTCTTCAATTATATGCAGAAATATAATTTTGTATAACGTGTACAATACTGAATGACTATATTTTCTATGAGCGATTTGTAAAGATTGATTTTATAATCGTAGCTTTTTTAAAAATCTAATAAAACTCTCAAATTTGCATCATACATTAAAATTTGTATTGGAATCAATAAATTAATCTTTGCCATTTCATTTTTAAAGATAATTTGATGTAAATGTTGTCCGCGGCTCCGTCTCAAAATGTCCATTCAGAAGGTCCAATTTTTCGTCACTTTTTCGAGCATTTCGGCCTGTATTCCACGAATAACGCGTGTTATGTTATCCTGTAAGGCTTCAATAGTGTTCGGCTTGTCCACATAGACTAACGACTTGACTTAACCTCACAAGAAATAATCAAGAGGCGTTAAATCGCAAGATCTTGGGGGCCAAATCGAGAGATAAGCCGCTCACCAAATTCATCCCTCAACATATCCATTGTCTCACGAGTAGTGTGGCATGCTGCACCGTCATGATGAAACCACATGTCAACCAAGTTCAACTCAGCCAATTGGGGCAAAATAAATTGCGCATCATGGCTCGATATAGTTCGCCGTTGACAGTAACGTTTCTTCCACGGACGTCTTTGAAGAAAAATAGAGCGATAATGCCACCAGCCCATAAATCACACCAGACTGTCGTTTTTTCGGAGTGAATCGGTAATTCATGTATGGCATGTGGCTGTTCATCACTCCAGATGCGACAGTTTTTCTTGTGTACGTATCCGTTCAGCAAGAAATGAGACTTATCGCTGAACACAATTCTTCGATAAAACAACGGATTTTTATTGAGCTTTTATTAGAGCCATTCCCCAAAAATTAGACGTTGTGGTAGGTCATTCGGCTTCAATTCTTACGTGAGTTGAATTTTACAGGCTTTCAAACCCAAATCGACGTGTAAAATTTTCCTTGTGGTTGAGTCACACATGCCCAATCGCTGAGAACAGCGACGAATTGACATTTTACGATCGTCATTAACACCGGCCGCTACGGCTGCAATATTTTCTTCGGTACACACTCTACGCATGCGAGTCGATGGTTTTATGTCCAACAAAGTAAATTTGGTGCGAAATTTGGAGATAACAGCACGAATTTTTGATTCAGCAGGTCGATTATGGCGACAATAAAATGATCGTGTCAAACGATGCGCATTTGCTAAGAGCACCAATTTTGATAATAAATTTCAACGATTTTCAATCGTTGCTCGTTTGTTAGTCTTTCCATGGTGAAATAGCAAAGTATACTGTACACATTTCACTTTGACGACGTTTGGATACCATTACTAACCAGTGCTGCCAACCTGAAAAACTTAAATCTTAAAAAATCACTCTATATTTGCTTTTCTCAACAAATTCGAGTCCACAAATAGTTCGCACGTTCCTGTTTTTGTTTTGCCTTTTCGAGTATTTGAATAGTTAATAGTTAAGATAGTTAATAATTAAAAGTAAGCTTAATATTATTGTCTCTGGTTTATTTACTGTGTCAGTGTCTCCTGCAACATTAGAAAATTATCTGACAAAATTATTTGATCTAAAAATATTCTGTTTAAAAAGTTTTTAGAGAGTATCGAAGGTAACGAAGGCCATTGCTGAATACTTTTTATAGTTGTTTACAGTCTAAAAACATGAGCTCAAATTTGTGATGTTCAAACTCCCTTCACATTTCTAATTTCAAAATTCAGTTTTCTTGAAATTTGTTGTTGATCATCAATCATTTAGCTAAAGCAAGAATATTTTGGGCCGACTATCATTCTTCAAATTCTTTTTAAAATATATATAAATAACAAGAATAGATAAGTCAAAAACGTGCCTGGAATTGATCAATAAAACACAAAATATGTATTATTCAATCAAATGTATTGTATCGCCTAATCAGGTCCCTCCCGAAATATTACAGTCATTAGAATAATCATTAAATTTATTATCAAACTTATTTGTAAAATACTTTAGCTTTAGCCTCGAAAGCTGTTCTATCCTTTCTGTGCATCCTTTCCTTTCAAAACATTTACTCTAGAATGGTAATTTGTGTATTGAAAAGATAAAAGAATCAACCGTAGCCATATCAGGTGAATATGGCAGTTATTTGACGATATTTTCGAGTCTTTGACCAGAAATTCATTCACAATGATAGACTTGCGAGATAGCGCTTTATTGTGGTGCATAATTCATGAGCTTTCTTTCCACAAATCTGGTCCCTCTTAAACTCTGCATAACGGTTATATAATATTCTTTATTTACCATCTGGCCTTTCGATATAAATTTCGAGAATCTAAGAATCCATGAAAATATTCAATATTTCAATGATTTTTAATCAACTTTAACGTAGTTTTTTCTCGGTTTCGGAAGGAGCCGTTCTGAAGTTTGTTGGCAGGATTGCATATCAAGCTCGTAAGCCAATAAATCATCACCAGTTATAATGTACTTCGATCAATATGAGTTCGGAATTGGCATATTCTCACTCATGTTTTTAGCGATCTTTGAGTTTTTGAAGAAAACGCATGTCTTGCAAAATTAGTGGGTCGGCAAAAACTTTTATACCCAAACAAATTGTGTACAATTTTAGAAATTAATTTGTGGTAATTTGTAATTTGCGGTGTAAGTTTAGCGGTTATTTCTTGCAAATTTAAATGATGATTTTCTACTACCATTTTCTTTAATTTATCGACGACAACTTCATTTGAAGATGTTGATGACCGACCAGAAATCTTCCATCATATTTCGATGGCTTTGGAATTAAGTATTAAGTACACATAAACACATGATTTCGATAAAGTTAATTCGCCATTAAATTTCTGTAACAATTTCAGCAATTAGACACACGAAATTCCATTTTCAGTGGAAAGTTTGAGACCAACTTTTTATTCGACATTTTTATACATTGCAAAAATCGCAAAACACGCTGGAGATGAACTGACAAAATCGAGCAAAGCTAACAAACTAAATAACAGATAGCTCTCAAACTCTACAACGGCATAGAGAACAGTTTTTCCAAATTAGCTACAAAAAAGTTCAGTCCTCGGTACTTTTTTAATGTAGAATGCAGTTTGACACATAAATCTTTAATGAAACCTTATTTGGAAGCAATCTTGTTTAGGAGTTTTATCAAAAATTGCATCATTGTAATAGATTTAAAGTTGGCTTCTCTCACTTGTCGAATGCATAACTAGTAAAGTAATTGGATTGGATAGATTCACTTTGCATTTACGCCTCGTAGAGCCGTTGAAATGAAGCCCTATGCCAAGATTAGCGTATATGGGAATGTGGGAACATGGAAAGCTATATGTTGTTTCCTATTAGCTTGTTTGGCTGATATAAAAAGTAGTTTCCTCATCTTTCGATGTTCTGAACAGAATAATTTCAATCTCTAGGCCTCAATGAACTGAGATTGCTTTATGTGTTTGCATTATAATTAAACAAAACATAGGCCAACTTGATATCAGGTTGGAAGTTTGCTAGGATGCGTACGAAATTACATTGCTTTACAAGCTGTCTTTGTTTTTTGCCACTAAATATATGGATCTGCAAATTTGTAAGCTACCTCGTTTATGGAATTACATAAATTTTAATATAAAACGATTTACCATCCATTCAGTTACTCACTGCTATTTAACTCTCACAGCTTTATATGCTGTAGATGTACATCTTGTGATGCATAAAAATTGTTCAGAGAAATGTTTTACTTCTGAAACATTGAGAAATTTATATGAAACTTAACAAACTAAAGTCAAAAGTCAAAGCAGTATTTCTTATGCCTTTGTTGGTCTGTTGTATTTTAGTTTGGCCCTTTTTATTTGTTTTTTTGAACTCAGTGAACTAAGTTTTAGAGCTTGTTTATCATCAGAATTTATGGTACTTACATAAATTAAACGTTACCCCAACAGTTAAGAAAATCGAAAAAAAAGAAAGAAAATAAAATTCTTCATGTTTTGTTGTTCTTTTCTACATCTAGTTGGCATCTTTGTGGAGGATCTGCTGCTGTATTTTAAACTAAATCACCAGTGTTATCAATGTATCATATTTATCACAGAATCTAACCACATGTATGCGCACGGAGGGTCATATGAAGTTTGTATGATAACTACCTCAATTAATAGAATCTCTTAGTTTGGCATTTCGTATGAATTATCAGTTTTAGAATTATAAATTTCTTCAATGGAATGTATTGGCATTCGTATTTGCTACGTTACAAAAAAATGTTGATCAACATGGTTGCAGGATAAAAACATTACCTAGAAAACACATCACAATATTCATCACCACATTCACGTTATAAAGAAACGGAAAGTTCACCGAAAGACAGAATGTCGCTAAGTCATGATTTTTAGCAACTAAGTAAGTTGATTTCGACCAAATTAATTTAAAAATTTCTATTATGAACGATCTAAAATGTAGTTACAACAACGTTTTGACTTTTAGCAATGGAAATAAGTTCGATTTAAAAATTAAATGTGCACTAACTTTTATATTTTACAAAAAAAAAAATTCTCTCTTTATTTGATATTTATTTATTTGGCCTTCAGAGCGCATAGAATCACGCAAAATGTGTTTAATTCAATCAAATCGTATCCTTGGAACAGTCTATTGCGTTTAAAAAAATAACCAGAAAGCGCAGGGCGGTAAACCAGTCGAATACTGTGGTTATGGCGCGAGAGATGTGTTCAAAAAATTAGGTGATATTTAAAATTTTACGGGCTACGTACACTCGACTTTTGATTATTATTTTTGTTCTTTTCTTTATGTTGATACACTCGTCTCAAAGATATGTTGATGGCATAATTAGTTTGTTTGTGAGAGGCACAAACAAGACAAGTGTTTGGCGTGTTCGGCTATTCGGTTTTTATCTCCTCAATCATCGTCCTTCTATGGGTCTCTTCAATTTTGGAAACAGAAAAAATTCACAGGGGGCCAAATCTGGTGAATACGGTGGCTGAGGCACGAAACGATGTTATTTTTGGCCAAATAATCTCTCACAAGCAAAGATGAGTGAGCAGGTGCGTTATCGTGATGCAAAAGCCATGAATTTTTTTCTACAATTCCGGGCGTTTTTTTCGTATTGCTTCACACAAACGGCTCATAGCTTCAAGGTAATACTCCTTATTTACCATACGATGTTGAAGTAAGAACTTCTGATGCACTGCGCCATGGTAATCGAAGAAAACAGTAAGCAAAACCTTGACATTTGATCGAACTTGGCGTGTTTTCTTTGGTCTTGGCTCTCCTGAACTCTTGCATTGGGACGATTGGGCTTTGGTTTCGATGTCATAACCATATACTCGTACCCATGATTCGTCACCAGTTATGAACCTCTTAAGCAAATCTGCATCATCGTTGATCTTATTCAACAATTCTTGAGCGATGCTCATGCGACGTTGCTTTTGGTTAAAATTCAGCAATTTTTAGAACGAACTTCGCTACCACGCGCTTCATGCCCAAAATTTCCAAAAAGATTGAATGGCATAAGTCAACCGATATGCCGACATCCTCAGCAACTTCTCTAATTGCCATTCGACGATTCTCCATTACAATTTTCTTCACTTTCTCTACATTTTCATCGGTTGTTGATATGCTGGGGCGTCCAGAGCGAGCCATCTGTGAAAAGCTTGTACCATTTGTAAACATTTTTTTGATTCAGAGTACTGTCACCGTATGCCACTGTCAACATTTTAAGCGTTTTTGTGCACTTAAATCCATTTTATACACAAAATTTTATGCAACTTCTTTGATTCATTTTTTTTTCGATAGCAAAAAATCGCCAAACACGCAAGTCGGATGTTCGTAGCCCGCGAAATTTGAAAATTCGCCTTATTTTTTGAACACACCTAGTTAGTTGAAGTTTTGCCAGAAAAATTCAGGAAGATTATATGCAGTGTGGCATCTGACCATAAATCCTGTCTCTTTTGGGAACGACGCGTATCACGCAGTATGACAGTTTGACAGTCTGGTACTGAAGAAGAAATTTATAATTCAAAAAACCACGACAATCGGATAAAAAATGGTAGCTTAATCTTAAGGAGTTATATACGATGGCTTTGACCTTGCTTTGTCCGACTGGATGCTTCTTCCAAATTGCAAGAAAAGATCAAGTCGTAACTCCCGTAGTAATGATAGTCAGAAATTTATTGTTGGTGGCGCGTCCAATTCCCAAAATTTATTTTAAGGCGGAGTAGTTTGATACGTTTGAAATGTTAACAAGGTCCGTAGTTGTTAATAGGAGATTTTTGAAGCCCATTTGTTGTACGACTGGAGCGCTTTTCATATTGAACTCGTCCTTGGATTTATTTAAGCAGCTTATAACACTAGACAACATTTCTTTTTGATAAAATGCGTTCTTTGAGGGCTTTGTGCAATATTCTAAACATATTTGCATCAGAAATTTTATTCCGTAAACAAAATGCAATGCTACTTATTTACCCTACCCAATCGTACTTACTTAATGTCGATGAAATAACTTCTAGCGTCGTAACCGTACCTCAAACACTAATGATATTTGGCACAGATGCCTGCCACAATGCTACCTATTGAAAAGTAGTTTAATTTTTGGACACTGTATTATTACAGCAAATGTGATGTACATATACTTCTATACACAATTATAAATTGACATAAACTCTATAAATCTTCTTCTTACTATTATTATGTGGCGACTAGAATAGACACCATTATCTATTACAAGCCGCACGTCGAAAATAATTTCAAGTGCTTCGGTTTTCTGAGCTTCTTCTCCAATAAGTTACCTTAGCTTTCGGTAGATTAAAAAGCCTGTCCTTATAAAAAAGTTGTAGTCGCCCTCTTTTGCGCCGTCCATTGAGTTCATTGTCGTGAACTTTTCGCACTGGGGAATTTGTTTCCATCTGCACAACATGATCCAGTCAACGCAACCAATGCAGTATATTAATGAAGTAGGCCACGTCGATGTCGGTATGTAGCTGATAGAGTCATGCTAATACGACTCTTTGCGTTAAGGGTGATGGATATATCTATTTTCTAGAGTTTTTTCCTTTCAAAACACCTAGCACTGATTCATCCGCTTATGTCATAACCCAGAATTCTGCCACACAACAAGACAGATAAAACTAACGTCTGGCACAATTGGTTTCTTGTTTGTCGAAAAAGGGCTTCATCATTGAATCGTTTGCTTAGCGACTAATAACATTTGTTAGCAAGCAAAAATCTCCTCTTTATGTCCACGCTGAAGCCATTTTTTTGTTATTTTTTTTTTTTTTTTGATAAATGAATTCATCCATTCACACAGCGTATTAAGTGATCAGACTTTTTGTTCATTGAAACAAATGTCTATGTTTTTTCCTCATTTACTGCCATCTGCCGCATACGCGAGTAACATAAGACTTTTGTTCAAGATGGTACCAAAAATATGTTGAAGAGGTCGCACAATAGGATGCCGCCTTGCCTAAATCCCCCGTTTGGTGTGAAAAGGCTCGCTAACTCTATAATTATCAAAAGAAAAACGATGAAAACAGTCATTTGATGTTACAGATTGATTTATATCTAAAGCGAAATTGGCGCTCTATGGACGTTGGGGTGGGGCACAAACCATGGGCTTCCAATACAATTGAAATTTTGCTATACACATTCTTTTTATTCGATATATTTTCTTCTTTGTGCTCATTAAATTGCTTAAATATTTCTGTAGATTATTATATTCAAACGGCACTTGAAATCACAATTGTTGCTGTGTAATCGTATAAAACTTTCAAAGTAACTAATTTGGAATGAACGCATTTCATAGAGCAATATTATATTAATAAGCTAACAAGACAGCGTAGGTAGTACAGAAAAGTTGTCAAATTACTAATACTTAACTCCCCTGACAACCTTGTTGTACCGTCATTGATGTTTCAGCCAAACACGCGCCATATCTAGCTGGGTAATTGTGGCGAATAATTTGTATGTTTTTAATAGGTTCTTATCCAGGATTTATTTGGCAGAAATGCTAATAATTTAACATTGGGTTGTCATAGGAGGTAGACATGCGAATTTGATAACCATGCGACACTGTATTACCGGATACACTGGTTTAAAATGTTTTATTTTTAAACATTATAAGGTAGCATTATGTATAATGGAATTAATGATACTAATCTTTATGTATTAACGTAACTCAGTACTTGCTCATCTAGATGGCTGAATTATTACAAATTATTTTCTGCTACACGCACATGTATGCCATTCTTGCCCAATCACCCCAGCAACAAGCTTTCGGTAGCGTCTTAGAAATCTGGTTACTTCAATGGAATTTTGTTCTGCCTTTTCTGTGTTCTTTATCGAGTTTATTGTCGAAGACATTTCGTGCTGAAGATGAATTTTTATACAGCGATTCAATTTTTATGCAATTATTAAGTTCTTTAAAAAAAAATGTGTGATACACACATCTGATACAATAGCATTTTTGTCCATCGGGTTTGAGGTGTGCTTTATAAATCACCTGTTTGCAAGCAATATTATTCTTCTAAATTCTAGTTGACATTTTTGATCAAAACACAACTCAACCCCAAAGTTACAGTCGTTAAAGATGCGAACAGTATCCCACATTAATTTACACCTTATTGGTAGAAACAAATGACTTTTTATAGTCCTCATTCATAGCAAAACTTTCCTGGGTAGAATCCTTCAAAATGATTGAGGAAGATGAAGTGAAATTTCTAAGTTTACGCCAAGCCATGCCACGCAAGTGCCAAAAGGATTTTATACAAGATTGCTGCTTTTCTCATTGTTTTCTTCCCAAAAACGTTAAAGAGATCACACGGAGATCACAAATCTTTTATTCCGCTAAGGGGTCGTTTACAATATCGCAAATGCTTCTTGATGAACAAACTTAGTCCCAAAAGAATATTCAAAAGTAGCCATAGTTCAAAGAAAGGCGCAACAATTTGATGACGAAAGGAGCTCTAATGACTATTAACCTCTGCAAATAAAAGTTGCGTTTCTGCGAGGTATGATACTCTAATACCGCCCATGAACGTACATATATGTATGTTGCTGATGATGTTAGGCCTCCGACGTGTCAAATCTCGATTGATCAAGGTGGAAGATATGAGTTCTAAAACTTAAATCTATACTTATTATCTGCAGGACACAATGAATATTGTACCAAAGATACGGCAAATTTTAAGAGTCCAATGCCGTGCAAAAATCAAAGATAAGCTAACATTTTCTCCGATTACTTGACATTGTTCCATGAGCTTCTTCTGCCAGGTCAAATTGTCAGCAAAGAATATTATTTATGCGTTAGACGTAATTTATGTAAAGCCGTTCTCAATAGAAAGCAAGATTTATGGGCGAACTTGACATATTTTTTCTAACACAACGCGCCATATCACACTGCATTGATTTTTGGTGAATTTGTTTTCCAAAAATTCAGCTAATATTGTTCCACAAACAAGGATTAGATCCATGTAACTTCTGGCTGTGTGATCGACCGTGGCCCTATGATTAGTACAAATGACTATTGATCGCATGACTCCATATACAGCCACCTATCATTACTTGACGGTGGTCATCTTGATGGGTCTGACGACCACTTCAAGTAGTCGAGTAATCAACAAGCCTTGTTAATGCTTCTCAAACTGTGGCGCACGGAATCGTTGTTAAATTGTATGTCCTGTTAAGAGAGTTTAAAAATAGAATGCTTGTAGGTTCACTGAATATAAGAAGCTCTACTATGTCTCATTCGTGAGATCCAAAGGAGTCTAGTGGCTCTTTCCTGAACTCAACTTCCCTTGGGGATTAGAAAGAAACTACTGCCACATTTGTTCTATGTTACTTATTCTCCATTTTTCATTGCTAATGATTGTGCAGAATAACTATGAAACTCTGGTTATATTTCAAAATCCCCCTCTTTAGAAAACTAAATAATTCATCTCTAAATATGGCCATTTATAGTCCAAATATAGTCAATGACAATCATCAAAAACGCGTACATAAACATAATAATTATGATAATAATTCAGCTAACCAATAGTACACAAATGGCACCGGAAGTAGCAAACTCCCCAAACATTTTTAGAATCCCCTGACACTTTCAATTGTTAGTCTTTTTAACAGTAGTTTTTAATCACAAGAAGTTCATTTAAGTTTGATTTACATATAATATTTTGGTGAATATCAGACAATCCTCTTATATGAACGTGAATAAATACATGTGGATGTCAGTGGTTTTAGCTACTATATATTCATGTGTGCGTATGGTTTAGGTTTTAAGATCTTGGCCAAGATTGCACAATTGTGGTTTGTGGATGATGGCCAAACATTGTGTTCAAACATTTAATGTTTAACGACAAGTAAACGTATCTCTATTCAAAGATTGCGTGCACAGATTGATGGTTTTGATTCCAAAGTGCCTTGACATGTGCGGAATCCTCTTATATGCGCTGGCTACCATAACAAATTGAGAAAGAATTTAACATGCCGTTGCCACGGTTATACGGATAACAAACATTTGGTCATTTAAAGTTTAAAGCATGACCCCTGGATTGAGAGTGAGGACAAAAGTATGTGATGTTATGCGAAATCGAAATCTGGTGGGACCTTTGAACCACAGTGTGATTAAATTCTCTTCGTCGTGTATAACGCAAGAATCTCAAAAGACATTTTCCATCAGAAAGTCTAACGCCCAAAATATACCGCAAAGGTGGCATATCCTGCATTTCACATTTGGCTTACAGCAGAATCAAGTTGAATTAACAGCATCCGCTATCAGCTCATGGATGAAGTTTTTAAAACGTCGAACAAATGGAGCTTTGGTACACAGGATTATATTATGCTCTCACGCATTGTGGAAGATTTTCGCATTGTGACATTCGGCGTGATTGAGAAATATCCAGCATTATGTTATGAAAAACGTTAATAACAGACGTATTAGCATTTAATTGACATTGGATATGCGTTGACATTGGATTAATGCATTCTAAATAGTTGTTTTGAAGACACCCCAATTGGTTTAAGGCATTTGTACGTAACTGTGTATCTTGGCATTTATCGGCTATGTTATAGCTTTGTTGTTACTGAGTCACTTTTTTAGCATAAAAAACGTAAACATATTGTCACTTCTACTAAAAACTTGCTTAATTGCCAATATAACATTTGACCAAACACAGATTTCTGCCAAAAAGCGTTCAGCTACAAAATACAGTACTGTACGCCACGGCCTTTGGGTACTTCTTCTTCGTGGAAAACATATTTGTAAATATTTTGTCGTTTTAAAAGTTCTTCGTGAGCTTGCAGCGCCCAATTTTTTTTCATTTGGTGCGTGTGAATTTTGTGATTTTTCCAATGGATACAAATATCAAAAAAAGAAATTTGAATCGCAAATGGAAGCGCTGAAAATGATACAAAAGGCTTATGTGGAATCGAGTCTATCAAAAACATGTGAATTAAAAAGCGATCGGTGGAGAAAGATTTGCTTTGCTCAAATTGACCACCCGCTTAATTTTTTGCATGTTACAAATCAATACGTATCGTTTGACATGATTGTTTGGGTACGGAACTTGTTGTTTTTCCGCTAATTTTGAAAAACCTAAAATTTGGTTAAAAACTCAATCATGCAAAGGTAGCTGAAGCCATACTGGAACGAGTCAATACCGAAACCACATTCAATGAATTACATGAATTACAAGTGGAGGCAAGATATGGATTTTCTATTATAGACCAACATAAAAACCAGTCAACATATTTCGGAATGGCGCCTTCCAACGGATCCAAAATCAAACAAAAAAAAAAGAGTTCATCAAAAAAGTCTGAATACTGAAAACTGAATACTTTCATTTATTATCACGGCGATGTGCGCCCACTTTCATTCGATAGAAGACATAAAATTATGAGTGATAAATAATGCAATCGTTAGCGTTAAGTGTATTAATTTGGAAAGGACCAACTGTGAAGGCGATGCAATAAATTTCAAAAACAAGTGTATATTTTGTACCTTGTTGTACCTAATTCTATATGTATCAAACCAAGTGAAGAGACTGATGGGTTTTCTTTTCAGAATTGGCAGAGCTAACTATAAGATCTTGGAAACTCCAAATCAAATGGAAAAATTTGAATACGTAAGCTCTGTTGTGGCCATAATCCTTGGTTGACAGGACTGTTTATCCTTTCATATAAGATTATCATGTAAAAAGCTCGCTTTTCGCCAAAGTATCGACTAAATCTTGAAATGTATATATTCTGTTCCCAATTTCAAGATGTCTCTAGTCTATGTCTTACATGTTTTCCTCGCGCTTTGCTATTCTCTCTCTAAAAATAATTTGTTCACTTGAGTCTTTTGTAATAAATTGTATAAATAGAACATATTCTGTCTTGAAACCTAATTCCATAACCTTGCTTTAATTTTTTCTTTTGATAACCAAGTTTTTGGACAATTTTTGCTATCTGCAAGCGATATTTCTTACGCCTACCTATCTTCTACCTACCTTCTCTACCTCGAAAAGGAATTAACAGTACTTTATATTTCCAAGCTGCTACATTATTACTGAGCTCATCTAAAGAAATGAATCTAACTTCCAACGAATATTATTAATCTTATGTAATATAGGGCGATTTTTTAACATTTAAGTTTTTCAGGTTGGCAGGTATTTTTATGATCAGCAAACGCCAAATATCAATATGTGATACAGACAGTATTAGTAGTTAGACAAATGCCAAATGTTACTGCAGCCTTCACGACCATTGAAGAGGAATACCAAAAGTGCATATAGCAGTGAACAGAAACAATTGTTGAATAATAAAGAGTTTACTCGTTTGAAACTCTAAGTAAACTTTGACAACCATAACTATGAATAAAATTGGGTTCGACTTTATATACTACGGTCCTGTTATCAGTTTGGAAATTAGGAAAAGAGTATCGCATGTAAACGGGTGCTACTATGGACTCAGCATGCTGCCAACAAAATTACAAATCTTACTATCCGGCTAAATAATGTCGATCGCCGGTTGCGACACAAACAAATGGTTACTACGAATCATCGTGAGAAAAGTGATCCGTAAAATATATGCACTCATCGTCGTGAATAGAAAGTATTGGCGATGTATAAGGTGACTTTTTTAAGATTTAAGTTTTCCAGGTTGACAGCACTGGTTGGTAATGGCGTCCAAGCGTCATCTGTCAAAGTGAAAAGTGTACAGTATACTCTGCCATCATGGAATGACGAACGACCTACCACAACGTCTAATTTTTGATGAATGGGTCTTACAAAAGCTTAATGAAAATCGGCTGTTTTATCGAAAAATTGAGTTCAGCGACAAGGCTCATTTCTTGCTGAACGGATACGTAAACAAGCAAAACTGTCGCATCTGGAGTGATGAACAGCCACATGCCATACATGAATTACATGACAGTCTGGTGTGGTTTATGGGCTGGTGGCATCATCAGTCCATTTTTCTTCAAAGACGACCGTGGAAGAAACGTTACCGTCAACGGCAAACGATATCGAGCCATGACACGCGATTTTCTTGCCCCAATTGGCTGAGTTGAACTTTGTTGACATGTGGTTTCATCAGGATGGTGCAACATGTCACACTGCTCGTGGAACAATGGATATGTTGAGGGATGAATTTGGTGAGCAGCTTATCTCTCGATTTGACCCTGTGAATTGGCCACCAAAATTTTGCGATTTAACGCCTCTTGATTATTTCTTGTGGGGTTATGTCAAGTCGTTAGTCTATGTGGACAAGCCTTACAGGATAACATAACACGCGTTATTCGTAGAATAGAGGCCGAAATGCTCGAAAAAGTGACAAAAAATTGGACCTTCCGAATGGACATTTTGAGACGGAGCCGCGGACAACATTTACATGAAATGTTTTTATCGATTCCAATAAAAAATTTTAATACAGGGTGGGCCATAAGAGTGTTGGCGATTTAATTCTTCAATTTCTCGGTAACGCGAGGCGCAAGGTGGCGGGGGGATATGTTGTTTGCCGCGCCGCTTCCTGCATTTTATGTCCGAGCGTATTACGAAAACAATAAATCAGTGATTACTGCACGACGTTTGTATCGGCATGAACATAGTTTACACGATTTAAGTGAAGTTCCAAGCGCCAATGTGATACGAAAATGGATCAGAATGTTCGAAACAACCGGTTCAACAGTACCAATTACGGTTCGTGGTCGCCCAGTTTCTGCAAGATCAGCCGACATTGTGGAGCGTGTTCGTGTTTCAGTTCAGCGATATCCGCAACAGTCAACACGTAAGAGAAGTCAGTCTTTGGATGTCAAAAGAACAACTTTACGACGAATTTTGAAACGTGATTTGCATTTGAAGGCTTATAAGATTCAGATAGTCCAAGAATTAAAAACATAGAGCTGCTGAAAAATGTTTTTCCTGGAAAAACTCATTTCGAAAAGGGGGGATATTGAATGGCCCCCACGTAGCCCCGATCTCTCTCCAAGCGATTATTTTCTATGAGGCTACCTCAAATCGGTAGTCTACGAGAATAATCTAACCAATTTAGAGCAGTTGAAAAGGAACATTATTCAGGAAAGTAGCAAAATACCGAGAACAACTTTTTAATGAGTTTTCTAAAATTTGCGACTTCGGTTCCAAGAGTGTCAAGCAGCCGAGGGAAGCCATTTGGACAACATTATTTTTAAGTCTTAAAAATTTCCATGCTTCTACTTTTTAAAAATACAAATATATTTTTTTTATGTTTCGTAGTTTTTTTTAATTGAATATTTAAACCGCCAACACCCTTATGGGCCACCCTGTATATAACCAAATTTGAGTGTTTTATTCGATTTTTGAAAAAAACTACGATTAAAAACTCACCCTGTATATATACTAACCTAACAAAACTATTTTAAAACATGTATACACTGCACCTATTTTAATTTTCCTCATTGTACACTAAACTACCTATATATTGTATGTAACCTACCATCCTGTATCTTAACTCCCAACATCTTAACCCCTGATACATTTACTTCTCAACATCAGCCTTTGCTAATTACTGTTGTTGTATTGCTGTTGTTTTATTTGACACAGACAAAGGAATTAAGCTAATCCTTTCATTGCCCTTGAATTCCATTGGTGAAGTCAATGCATGCTTGCGTCGCTACTCAGGCTGTTGCTGATCTGAAGATGGCTTTACTTACACACAAGATGATAAACTTCACTCAAATCAGCACATTTTGTAGCTTAGTGAAAGTTTAGCAATTTTAAATTAGTCTCTTCTTTTCTGGATTTTTGAGAAGTCAGCACAAAATTTGCAAAATATTTTTTATTAATATTATTGTAATATTGAAATAAAAGTTTCTGTTCTTATTAATATTATACAAAGAAAAAACTCGAGTTTGTTCTACCGGGGAAAGTGTACCTTATTCGTAGACAAAGCTGTTTTGATTAAAAAAATTAAGGATGTCGCTAAATTAAGAAATTTAAAAAAATTGTTTGATTAATGTGGTTTATATTTTATTTATTTATTTTAGCAATAATGTGTTGGCATTAAGATAATGACCCTTACGGTCGGTGATACGTATAAGACATCGGATGCATTGCTTTGAATCTTCTGAATTTGTTGGTTTTGTTTTGTGAACTTCTTACTTTCATTATCCTGGCAGAAAAATATTAGGGGCAGTAAGGTTAGGAAACTTCTCAAGAGACTAACGATAATTAGATTAGGTGATGACTGGATAGCCAGCAACATGTTCTCTACCCAGGGCGCTTTAGCCAAAGCAGCGGTGTTTGCTTCCAAAGCGTTTGCTTGGCGTAGAGCTAACGCCACTTGTAGGAAGTGGATGTGCTGATGTTTTCAAGGCAGTCTGGCTTGAGTGTTGAGCGGCTGCGAGACTATTCGGATCATGCTGATCGCACAATCTCGTTCAGCTTGGCAGGCGGCAGCTGTTGCTCGCGTGCAAGGGCACCAATCGCTGACGCGCAAGGGTTTGAAACTGGGAGTAGTTTAGCTACAGAGTTTGATCAGAGGCTTTGTCTGGTACAGGAGATGCACACAGGTAGGTCTCGGGTTCGTGCCCTGTCATCCGTATCTTTGTGATCTCTCGGGGAATACGGACAGGCATGGGTTTTTAATATGTCTATATTTCAGGGGGTTTGGAGTTTTCCTTGTCTAACACCGGAGAGGATACTGCATTCTTGCAATGTAGTATCGACCTACCTTGGGTCACTAGTCTGTACTCTTTTGCCGCTGGTTGACCAATCCTGTGAAGTATGTTGTACAAATCAAAAATTTGGTAGTAGTTTTGCTTTTTCTTTGCTACGCAGCTTTAACCGGTGAATTTGGCTGGTAGCGTGGGAATCAGGAGGCCCCAGGACTGAGTTCCCACCTGATCATTTGGTGTAGATTTCCTAATGGGAGCATTACGCGGGTTGTGGTTGATGTCAAAATCGCTGGTAGAGACTTTGTGCTCGAATGCGAAGTTACACTGCAACCGGGTGCTACAGACCCAGAGAGCAGCAGAGGTGGTAAGATATGTCTCACCTCCGTCAATTAGGATTATGTTCTAGCATAATGAATTTGGAATCTTTTGGCTGGAATAAAAAGCTGACAACTACGATAGCACCAAAATTGTCTGCGTCTATTCCTAGATAGTCCAAATTTAACTTGGCTATCGCACAGTGTGGGTAAAGCCTTCGCGACGAGACTAACTTTAAACCCCCGCGGATTCTAACAAGTATTTAGAGTGGAATTTATTTCTTTTAACATATTTAATTAACATCTTGCTATTAACATTCATCCGAAACCTTGTATTTCTGTTTTGAATTTTATATTTTCAAGATGATTTTCTTCGATAAAGTTCAGTTTCGATATTATGAATTTATTTAGAATTTGTTTCCCATTCATTTTCGAAACTACCCTACATTTCATTCATTGGATCTTTTCACCTGATGCGGAACTATAGCAAAACGTGATAAAATAAATATTTTGTTTCCAGAACGTAAAATTAAAGTATGGTTTTATGTAGTTTTATTCTTTAAACTGAATCTTTTCTTGGAGAAGAAAAAGACCTGGCACGAAGATGCAAAAAGTAAAAATGTTTCAAATAATTTATTTTCTATGTTTCATATGGCATGCTCTAAGCAATTTTTATAGCTATTTACAGATTTTTTTGTTTTTTTAATTGAAAGTTTTCAAACCAGCATGTTGTAAACAAAGAAACAAACTTTTGTTGCATTTCAGTGACGGTCTTGGGTTATAACAGTTTCACTTTTACCAATATTCAAGTGCTACATTATTGCAGTGGAACCTGTCTAATTTGCAACTTGTATGTACATCTGATCCATTTGTAGTATGCTCCGCGCAATGACGTTTATTTTGTGATTGCAATATAATTTATTGGATTATTTGCTTTTATTTCACTAAAAATATAAACTGTTGCGCACGTAAAACTTTTGCACTCCTCTGCTATCCACTTGCAGATTATGTTATCACTAATATAATTGAATAAACCCTGCCCAAGCATCATTCCCGATTGTTTGATATGCAATAAACTACTTATTTGGATAACATATATTATAATATTTGTTGACAGATATTGCCATTACTTGACATAAACATAGAATTGAGAAAAGCTCAAGAGCTAGTAGTCATTTCAGAAAGATCAACTTTAACAACATTCAGACAATATTTGCACTCATACGTCATGAAGAAATAGGATGAAAGAAAATGTTGTTTATTTCATGTTAAACAAAAATCAAATTAACAAACTTACACGTACACATAATATATATGCACAATAGATATACAATACTACCAACATATACATTTCCAATTTCTATTTGTTGGAATAACAATAGCTCGAGAGCACAATTTTGTTATCATTAAGAAGGATATTAATACATACGAGTACACTATATATATATATATATATATATATATGTAAGGTATATACATATATACATATATAATGAATATATCTATATACAATTCGTTTATATACAATTTGTACAGATATGAAAACAAACTAAGCAAATCAAAATAATAAACGAAGAATAATACACACACAAAAAATAAATAAAAGTTACAAAAAAAAATACTCAGATAACTTATTTCTGCTAAGGTTCATTTGAAATTTCAAATTCTGAGCACTTTTAATCTGATCACCGAGTTCGATTGTGTTACAGTTCGTATACGTATTGTATTTGACAAACTGATTCATACGCTCAGGTGCGTATACACAACGTTAGGGTGTGCGAATTCAATCTGATCACCGAGATCTGTTGGTTTACAGTGCGTATACGTATTGTATTTGACAAACTGATTCATACACTCAGATGCGTGTACCCAACGCTATGGTGTGGTGAGTTTTTTTTTACCACAAATTTAGCATATTAAAAATATTACAATTTAAAAAGCCGGGTACAATTTTGCTTCTTATAATACAATTGCAGTATTGAGAGACTAAAACACCAGCCTTTGGTACTTAAGAATGGATTGGGAAAAGTAAACCGTTAAAATACCATAATTTTCTTGTTAGTAAATTGTCCGACAACACATAGAATCGTTCTTGCAAACGAGAGCTAATTTCAAAAACAAATACCGCCCACGATACCACTTGTACACGACCCCACATGCAGAAGTAATAGTATTACCTAGATTTTGATAATTTCATGAATTATTTTTTTATTTTTTTTTTTATTTTTTAGTATATTATTGTGTTTTTATGTGTGTTAAACTGTGTTCAGTTACAATGAATTATGAATTTGAAAATAAAATATTCATAGAACTAGAAACAATAAGTTTCCAATTTTTATGAATTCTCGATTTAATGGAAACCCTTTATATATGTTCTTGCGACAAAATAAAGCTTTTATATGACTTCATAAATAGTTTCTAGCCTTCCAATTACTGTTATGCTGAATAATAAAACTGATGTCTAACTCACGTTACTTGCTACAACGATTCACAAGTTTTAAACAACCTTCCAACGAGTAAGAACTCTTGAGCTGAAATAGAATTGAATTACAAATATTAACAATATTATATAACAATATTTGTCTTTTATTTTTGGTTCACGAGCGTTGCATTATAATTCCGCAAACTTAGAGTAAATACAGTTCATATAGTTCGAAACGGAATTATACATGGCCCTTCGAAGCCTTCGAATTAGTATAAGAAACTTAAAACTTAGCAGCTGTTTTTCTTCCTCTTTGGAATGAATGTGCAATCTACGTCCCAATAGAACAGAAAACGTCAGACACCAGTAGAAGGTAACCCTAATATTTCTATGTATAGCACACAGTAGCAAAACAGAGAAGATATTTTAAACCCCAACATTTCAAAATGGCTAATCCTAACCCACAATTCGCCACCGATTCATCTAATTTGATAATAAACACATCGAATAATCCAGGTAATCAAGCTTGCATCGGCGAGTAATAATGGAACCTAATTAGATCCAGGAGTGAGTAAACTTGTTAATAATCAAATTGCCATAATTCAAAAGACGCTTGAAGAAAAAGTTAGTAGCATGGTACATGCATAGATGTTGGGAATAAAGAAAACAATGAGCGAAACAATGAGGAATCATTGCGGCTATGGTAGGTTGAGGGCAACTGTAGGATAAGATCTTAATTCCGAATAGTGTGTTGTATTGTGTAGTAACAATTGTCAGTTCATCTTATAATCGTGATGGTTGATAGGGCTGCATTGTAGGGAATAATTCACCCATGAAGGATAGAGATGAATTGAGCTGATCGACCTTATACAGCGTAGTGCCATGCAGCAGTTCATAATAAATATGGAATTTCATTTACAGTGGTTTGCGCTATGCGAAATGAGATATAGGTTTGAATGTTGAAGTATAATCAGCTACTTGTCTAAATCATATGGCAATGAAGACCATGTACCTTCACCCAATGTTGTTTTGTGCTACTGTAAAAAATTAT